>CAEFZY010003434.1:0-13849 GCA_903066815.1 Brachyrhaphis roseni
GGACCTGGTGGGCCGGTCTGTCAGTCAAACCTCTCATTGCAGAGCAGAAGAGGACAGAGGCTGATTTTTAAACCTTTGCTAACAACGATAAGATTAGGGGATAAGATGGGCTTCACATGTAAGTATCAGCCGATTACGATCCCCCAAAATTAAGGAAATCAGCGCCCAGAAATCAACTGGTCAATAAATCAGTTGACCAATAAATGTATCCTATTATACATGTATATAATATAAATTACATTAATAAATATAATGTAGTTTATAGCAGGTGTGTGAATGATCTAATGATCGGACTGCTGATTGCAGCCAGTCCACATTGTTAGCTGAACTATAGGGCCCCAAAACCACATTTTGCTTAGGGCCTCATGGAGGCTTGGGCCGGCTCTATATTGTTCTATCAATTGGGTAACGAATACTAAACAGAAGATACTATTTTCAAAAACATCGAGTTATTGTTGAACAACCAGCCAACTCTGATGTTTTCTCCCAACTCTCGCTGTCGCCGTGTTGCCGACCAGCGAAAGCGCCACCGTGATTGTGGAGCACCATAATTTTCTGACAGCCGACATAAACTGCTTGTGTGTTGGGGGAGAAAAGTCCAGTTCTAAAGACTATTAAATAAATTCATAAAAACATAAAAAGAAAAGCTCATAAACACACTGTGTAGTTCCAGTTAGTTATAGTTTTCTCCCATGAATTGCCATTTTTATTTATTGCAGTGAAGGAAAATGTTTTCTCTATTTCAGTTTTTTGCTATCTTTACTTGGACATA
The DNA here is from genome assembly GCA_903066815.1 of Brachyrhaphis roseni. Taxonomy (NCBI): domain Eukaryota; kingdom Metazoa; phylum Chordata; class Actinopteri; order Cyprinodontiformes; family Poeciliidae; genus Brachyrhaphis; species Brachyrhaphis roseni. The sequence continues at coordinate 773 of CAEFZY010003434.1, forward strand.
ATAACCTTGTTACAGACAGTGGGAAGCACAATTAACTAAAATAAAGCTGATGCTGTCAACTTACTGTACAACCTGGTAATGCCCGCAACAAGATGGGAGCTCATGAGTCCCACCAAAAAATAAATAAACCTCAATAAAATAAAGACTTATTTTTGTACATAAAAAAGAGGTAAAAAAGTCAAAAACATGCAACAAAGAATTTCGATTTATTTATTAGTCCTGCAACTCCTTGGGAGGAATTTACCAATCCAGATGTTATAAATAAAAAACTAATGCACTGCCAGACTCAGGTACAGCTTTCGTCCAACATCCATCACTGGACTGAATAAAGAACTGGAAAACCTTTACTCTTCTAAATCTTTCGTAAAACGTAAGAAGAGCAATGTTTCTATTGGCATTTCTAAACTTCCAAATGTCCCATTGAGCACAGAGGGCCTCACAATCCTCCCAAAAACAAAGGTACATGTTTTGTTTTGTTTTTTACATGGAGCTGAATGCTAAGCTGAATGTCTTGCTGAGGTTTCCTACGCGCTGCAGGTCACCACTAACAAACCTAAGGAGGCTTCAGAGGGACTAATTAAACTAACAGTCACATTTTTGTACTGTACGGGGAGGCAGGAGTACCCAGAGAGTTCATGCGCAGGGAGAGCATGCAAACGTCACACAGAAAGACTCCAGAATGGGATTCAAAGCTCAGCCCTTGAAGAAAAACAAGTAAGCATCTTTTATTGTATGAATAAAATGATAAACAGTTCATGTAACGGGGGATAACCAGGTTTGTATCGCCTAATTTCCATGAGAAATGATGAAATTATACAAGGCAACAGAAGAATTCAGTGGAAAATGGCTGAAGAGCTCAAAGCAAACTGGCAGGTTGAGGGAAGGAGGTTACGAAACATGAAGGGAGATGGAGAAGTGTACAACAACTACCCTAATAAACTAAAACAAATGCACAAAGAATGAAAAGAAAGAAACTAAAAACAAAACTCAAACACACCAGCATCATAAAGCAAAGTCCTTCACTTTCAGTGTGTAACAACATCAACATCACAATTCGATTGATTTGACAAAGAATCTGATTTTTAAAGCAGTTCTGCTGTGAGGTCTGCGTTTCATCAACAGAAACAAGGGAATTTAAGCAGATGTCAGGAACGCCATAAACCAAATTCTGCTCATCTCCTCCTTCATGGGTCAAACAAGACGATGGCGCAGGCATGGATGGAAATTCGGTTTCATTGCTTTTGACGAGGACAATAAACAGGAACATTTCTCCGGGAATAAAGCGGGATGGAGGCGTCGCTTCGAATGAATTCTCATCATTTTTGGCTTTGTTGCTCCCGCTGTCACTTCAAGTCACCGTGTTTTGGTTTTGGTTTTCCAGTAAAGTCTGTCTTTTAGCTTTTATAGGAGATAATCTCTCCCTCTTAGCCTAGCTAAGTTTTAAGTGTGGATTTTTGATAATGGCAGACATCATAAAAAACGGCTGTTACAACATTATTCATCTCTAAAGAAGTCTATTAAATAGCAAAAACCTTGAAAACTGAATTTATCCTGCCGTCGAGAGTTTTGGATTTAAAGAGATATTGCAATAGAATATAATTCATAACTATATTAATTGATGTAATTAATTAATATAATTAATTACATCAATTATATTAATTAATTAATTAATTAATTAATTAATTAATTAATTAATTACATATAGATGTAATTATACATCTATATGTAGATGTATAATTACATCTACATATAGATGTAATTATACATCTATATGTATAATTAGATGTATAATTACATCTAATATATTAATTACATCTATATGTAATTATACATATAGATGTAATTAATATATTACATCTATATTAATTGATGTAATTAATATAGTTATGAATATAGTAATATAATAATATAGTAATTGATTTTGCTGTTCAAAAATCCAATTGTGAGTAAAATACATTTTAGACAGCATGAGTTTGTTATCTTTAATTTGTAATCTGGTCACATCATGTTGCTGTCTCTTTAAGAACTTTCAAACTTTTTTGAAAACATTCCTGCATCCAATCATAAACTTGGATTTGTCCTGCATTGAGTATTGTGGGTGAGAGGTGGTGACTTAAAGAACATTTAAAAAATAATAATAATTGTACAAAATTAAATGTAAGAAACTATTACTTGAAATGAAATGAATTTTTATAGAGTTGTGAAGCTAACAGCTTAGAATATCATGGAATGGTTTATTAAACACTATGGTCATATTGCACGTATCAACTGTGATACATTAAGCATTCTAGTATATGTTTTGGAAACAGAAATGAACTAAAAAGAAAAATCCATTTTAACTAAAATATTAGGATGTTTTTTCTTCCCCCATGTAATCCAGGTTATAGATAATTTTTTCAATTTCTTTTTGGTCACTTCTATGTCAGACAAAAGTCACTTTAACCCAATTGTTCGGCTGAAAGCTAAAGTGAGAAAGCTGGGCCAAAGCTATAATCCAACTCTGTCGTGTCAAATCAACGGTTCACATTTGAGCTACGACTGGGCTACCAAAATTAATCAAATAGTTTTTACAGTGAACAACAGGAGGCGTATTGGTGAATTTTTTCTATTTCTGCCATTTCATCTTGGATTATTATATACTAAAGTCACATTTTGTCATTTTCCCAGTAGTTCGGATCAAAAATTCTTAAAATTGATAACTGGTTTGCATCTCTTTCACCAAATTTTTCACGTCCAAACATCTAAACAAAACCAGTTAAACATGTTATCAAAGAATTTACTTTATTAACTTATAAAATTACACACAACAAGTAGCTATTTTTTTCTTCTCCTGGATTACAAGTAACATCTGCCACACTTTCAACCACAAACAAAACCGGTGGTCCACAACTCAAATTCAAAGCTGAGCCTCATTAGGGGGAACTAAATGTGCTGCAGCGATGCACAGATTTACAAACAAAGAAACAATTCAGCTCATTTTAACATTGTTAAAACTAACTGCTTGCAGACTGAGGGCTCTGTTCTGATTCACGTTTCAGATACAAGTGCTGTTTCTGCTCAGTCGGGGTAAACAGTCTTAAGTTTGCACCGAGCCTTGGTTGAAACTACGCTAAATCAAACTTTGGAAGCTTATGACAAAAGGAAAGAAACCTGCTTTGATACCTCTTGGTTTTACATTTGAGGATCACAAATAATCACCTTCCAGATGGGAGGAGCCTGAACTTCTTTGGTGCAACGGATGAGACGTGTCTCTTAATATGAGCTCTGCTCACGAAAAATACTAGCAACGATAAGAGAAAATCAATTTGTCCACTAGTCCATGTGGGACGTGTTTTTTATTTTCTAATTCTTGGGCGCCCCGAGCCTTTTCAGATGCCGCCCTGGGTAACTGCCCAACTCAAAAACCGCCTCTGCAGTTGGTCTGATGTATTTCATGAATGTGTGTTGCTTATTTAGTGAAAATGCAAAGGGTGAGACACAAACTTCCGTGCATTGGGGAGCTTTTGGGTGAAATGCAGAAAAAATATTTGTGGCAGAATAATAGCAGGGCATGTCAACTCAATGAGGTTATACAGCGGTGACCTCACTGTCTTTTTACTTCCTGGTTATGTCTTGGCCTAGCACACAAAAAAATAAATCAATAAAACACAGTTGTAACGAGAAAATGTGGAAAAAGTTCAAGAGTCAAAAACCTTCAATTACTGAATCCTGGGGAACAGGTTATTTATTTATTTATTTTTAAGATTTACATAATGTGCTTTCGTGTGTGATTCAAGCTTTAAAATAATACTGGTAGCTATTTGACTGAAATCAATAATTTCACAGCAGTTCTCTAGACGTGTGGTAGTGATTGGAATTAGAACCAGCAGGTAGATCCAACTGAAGCCATTCCAAATTCAACTATTTTAATCGTTAATGATGAATCTCACTTCAATCCAAATTATTGTAGTTTATGTAATCACCAGTTTAAGGAGGGCTGACTTCTCCCAAGTAGAGAGGATGTTTTTTTTTTTTGTTGTTGTTGTTTTAAGCGCATGTGTTTTCATTTCTTCTTCTTTTTTTTTACGCACTGAAATCTGACTCGACTTTAAAAAGCCACTGCGGCGGCCAGCAGCCACACAGCGCCGCGTTCCGCCCCCTCAGCCCCGTGTGAGCAACAGGTAGCTCCATATACGGACCAGAGAGGCGCCGCGCGGCCCCTCTGGCAACGGATCTGCAGAGGGCGCACGGAGGGGCAGTGCCACCATGCGCACTCCATCCGACGCGCCTCTCCTGAGCGGAGGCAACCAGTCCCTGCTGGCTCCCAGCCTCGCCGGAGACCCGACGATGGGAACCCCTTCGAACGGCACCCTCCACTCGAACGAATCCGACCCGTTCGCGCGCAACGAGGACGTGGCCCAGATTGAGATCATGGTCCTGAGCATCACCTTCGTCGTCGCCGTGGTCGGGAACGTGAGCGTGCTGCTGGCCATGTACAACACCAAGAAGAAGACGTCCCGCATGCATCTGTTCATCAAGCACCTGAGCCTGGCCGACCTGGTGGTCGCCTTCTTCCAGGTGCTGCCGCAGCTCTGCTGGGAGATCACCTTCCGCTTCTACGGCTCGGACTTCCTCTGCCGCGTGGTGAAGCACCTCCAGGTGATGGGCATGTTCGCCTCCACCTACATGATGGTGATGATGACCCTGGACCGCTACATCGCCATCTGCCACCCGCTGAAGACCCTCCAGCAGCCCACCAAGCGCTCCTACGTGATGATCGTCTCCACGTGGATGTGCAGCCTGGTGCTGAGCGTCCCGCAGTACTTCATCTTCTCCCTGAGCGAGATCAAGAACGGCTCCGAGGTGTACGACTGCTGGGCGCACTTCGTGGAGCCGTGGGGCTCCAAGGCGTACGTCACCTGGATGACCGTGGGCATCTTCCTGGTGCCGGTGGTCATCCTCATCCTGTGCTACGGCTTCATCTGCCGCACCATCTGGAGGAACATCAAGTACAAGAAGAAGAAGACGGTGGCCGGGGCGGCGGGCAAGAGCGGCTTGATCGGGAAGTCGTCGGTCAGCAGCATCATGGTGATCTCCAGGGCGAAGCTCAGGACGGTCAAGATGACTTTTGTGATCGTCCTGGCGTACATCGTCTGCTGGGCGCCGTTTTTCACGGTGCAGATGTGGTCGGTGTGGGACCGAAACTTCCAGTGGGACGGTGAGTGGAAACCCGGCGGGAGGAATTTCTCGGCGGTGAATCTGTTCCAAACTGCGCTTGGAAAGTCCGTTTGCGCGCAGCTTTTTACGCACGGAATTACTCAGGAAAACAGCGCAAAAATGTGCGACAAACGAATGCGTGTGCATTATTAAAGATTACTCGGTGATTGAGAACAAACCACTTCACGTTCAGTAAATATGAGTGTGATAAATCTTTCAACAATACAATTCAGGCCCACAATTTAGTGAAATAAGTGTATTTTTTTATAATAATTTAATAATTATAATTAATAGATTTTCATATAACTAATTAGTTCAATCGTAAAGTTATTCGTAAAATGCACAATTTAAAGATTAAACGTGAAAATAATTAATTAAAATCAGTATATCCAAGGCATAGTGTATTCAATTAATGTAATCTTTTTAAAAAGTAATTTCATGATTGTCATAATTTTGCCAATCAAAATGAGTGGGCGGGGACAAGCTGGTAGTGAAGCTGCTGCGCAAATTAACTATTTAAGTCTCAGTGGTGATTCTTTTCATTTCATGATATATATGAGCATGGGAAATATGAAATAGTTTGATAAAAACTGAATCACAATTATATGACTATAATGCATAATAACATCCAATTTTATGTTTCGGTTATTTGTTTATTTATTGATTGAAATGATCAAATGAGTTTAACACATAATAATGATAACAATCATTATTAATTCACATATAAAGGTTAGATTAAAGTAATTGTTTTTAAAATACATTTTTGTTATGTTTTAAATTCATGGGATTAGGTTTACAGGGCCGGATCCAAGACGTAGTGGGGCTCTGGGCTGAAGCCAGTTTGGTGCCCAAACAGCATAAGTGTGTTATGCATCAAATTCAAAGATTTTCGTCACTGTCCGTGTAAAAGTTGAGAAACGTGCCTTTGCTTTTATGTTTTGAAGAAATTCCTTATGAACTGGTTAATTTCCGCAAAACCCAATAAATTTAATCACCTCAGAGCCACTTGGGCCTCAGTGGCCTCCTGAATTTCCCCATTGAGTCAATAAAGGATATTTCTATTGAAGTTGGACTTGATTCCCTAGGTACCATAAAATTTAGTGTTAATATTTTTTTTTAAAATGGCCTTTAATTTTAAGAAAAACAACTATACATTTAACTGTATCATTACCATTTAAAGGGTTAGGAGCCATTCTATACAGAGTGAAAAAGAAAATTTAATGTACAAGTATATCAATGTATGTTGCAGCTTATTAAAAGCCTGTTGTTTTTACTACATCCCCCACCATGTGGCACCAGATGAACTTCACTTACAGGGAGACTTCTGCATATCCCAGATGTTTCATGGATTAATCACTCCTTCCCTCCTCCCCCTCGCTGTCTGTCCTGCAGATTCTGAGAACACAGCGGTGACTCTGTCTGCGCTCCTCGCCAGTCTCAACAGCTGCTGCAACCCGTGGATATACATGATCTTCAGCGGCCACCTCCTGCAGGATTTCGTGCACTGCTTCTCCTGCTGCTGCAAGCTGAGCGGCGACTACAAGGAGGACTCGGACAGCAGCATCCGCAGGACGACTCTCCTGACCAGGATCACCAACAGGAGCCCGACAGGCAGCTCCGGCAACTGGAGGGAGCTGGACAACTCCCCGAAAACGTCAGCTCAGACAGAGTAAAACAGCCAGCGGCACCAAGAGACACATGCAGAGTGAGTTCATCTGTGGGCAAGTGTGATTAGAACAAAAAGTCCCACAGACTTAGAAATCCTAAGGGACAAGAAAGCATTCTGTATGGTGAAAAAGAAGCTAAACAATGTTTATATATATATATACATATATATGTGAGCTTTTTCCAGACCCATGCGCATACTAAATCTGGTTTATATACGTTCTAATATGTATACATCAGAGGTACATTGCGAAAGGAGGGGATGTAGTTTTTGCATCACCACTTCAACCTGTCTGTGAACATTCTGGTGCAGCAGATAATTGAATATTTCAGCTAAATCTTTCGCATGCTGATGCAAGAACTTAGCTGGGGCACAGATATTCCCGAGGGAGCTTGATATATATTGGAAAAAAGAGAAAATGTTAGCCACTGAAAAATTCAAGATGGTCGACATGGTGATCAAAAAAAATTCTTTTTGCACTAAAAACACTGAGATTTATCACAGTTGAATACTCCGCTACAGCGCTAAAAATTTGCCACATATTGTTACTTTAAGGCTGTATGACCAAAGTCCAAAACAAATGATGTGACATAAAGTTCATTGAAGTCATAAAAATGGGTAACATTTTATGGCAATAGTTGTTTTAAAAGGCTCAGATGGCAGCAATCTTGCAAAATTACATCCTGACATTCAAGTTGCTAATTGGAAATATTAAAAACATACGACCTAACAGGTGAGCATACAGTTTTTTTATGCTTGTGTCCAGAAACATTCAGCTATCTCGATGCTGTCACTGGTGTCTGGGTCTCCCAGCAGAGATGCCCGACTCTCTTCCCTTTCTGAGTGTTCAGAGATTAAAAGTCACTGCGGCCTGAAGGTGTTTATGGGTAAAAACAGCCCTCTGGTCTCTAAGTAACCGAGGCAGCCACCGCATCCTTTGTGTTTGAATTTCCATTTTGTTTTTGCTTTCTCTCTCTCTCTTTTCTTACAACCACATTTCAGCGGTTTATGTAAAAATGTGAATAAAACCAACCCTTTGACCGAACATAAAAGCATTAACAGGAAAAGAAGAGAAAGATTTGAGCATTATTTCTTATATATATGTCTAAGGAGTCGTTTCATGTTGCAGCAGACTCTCCTATCTCAAATAATGGCTCTCAGTTCTGACGCGGCGGGGACACGGACTGTAGGTGATCCTGACCGCTCTCGGATGGTGACCCACCCTTTGCGCACCGTTCCCATGACTTTCACAGAATGTCAAGGAGAAGCTCACACATTCCTCAGAAAACACGTCAGCTCACTTCCCGAGTTGTTTTTTTTTTTTTCTGACATCCTGCGCTGTTGGGTGCTCTGTGTTTTTGGCTTTGTTTGCACACAAGACAAAAAGAATTTCCTGCACTTTAATATGATTTACGGCATTTTAACGGCCGTCACCACAACCACGGAGTCCAACGAATGTGTAATTAATCAAAGTTGTATATACATTACTTTGTGTGTGTGTGTGTGTGTGCGTACGTATGTGTTCTGAAAGTGTAGCCTAATGTATATTTGTAAATAAAAGGCACTAGAATATCTGTAAATAGAAATAATATATGTAAATCTGTCTGTAATGGCTTTGTGCTCACATCTTAAAAGAAGAGATTTATGCTGAAATACACATCAATGTAATGAACACTAATGACTTCGTGGCCTGTTTTCATAGTCATAACACTGGAGGTTTCACTGTTTGTTTTATGCAGTTGCTGCACAACCACAGAAATCTGTCTGTTGTTTGTGTTGGAATAACACAATTTCTGATCTTACATCTCAAGCCAATCTGAGCGCTTGCATTGTGCCAGTGTCTGGTGTTACGCAACCTTTCCATTGAAAATAGTGTGAATAGGAAGTCCAGATATAACAGACCTCTTTTCAGAAAACGGTGACAACAAAACCCTCCAAACACTCAATGAGGATAAGTTTTGAACAAGCATGAACGCCTTAATAACGCTGCTAGCGTTTTGTGTAGAAAAGCAATCTGTCGCTTTAGCACATTAAAATCCAGATTTTTGACTGTTAACATTAAAGACATTCTTGCTTTCGGACGCATTTGTTTGATTTGACTTACCGAAGTACCACATATCAGTGGAAGAATATATGACCAATAAATAAATGATTAAGTAAGTATAAAATGATGGACCTTTTAATACTCCCTCGCAATTATTCATCTTTTAGTTGTAAAACTAAACAGTTCACACCACAAGTTGTAGTTTCTCACAGATCTCGCAGGCTAACATGCTAGGATCAAGCTAACGTCTTTGTAAGTTGATCAAATGAGGAGATGCTAGTCAACTTTCCGCCAAGAAATTAGCCTAATCAAAGCCGGGGAAAGGAGACAAAAAACAATGGGGTTTTACTTCCTAGATTACTGTAGTTTGAAAAGACAAAAATCCAAAAATAGCAACCAAACTAAAACACATACTGGGCTGCGGTAAAATAAACCTTCTTGTTAATGTTTAAATCTCGAAAAAGTCTTGAAAGATTATCTCGCCAACACAGTTTTCTTCCTCTTAGTTTTTCTTACGCTTTCTCTACATATATTGTTTTAGACATTTAATAGCATGCCACCCTAAACTTTTTCCACTCCTACTGAAAGTTTCAGGGAGGAGTCTCTGCTATTTTGCACCACAAATCACCAGCTAGGATGCCTTTCTGAAGGCTGACAGTGTGGTTTTTTTTTTAACTGGAATGATTTCAACATCTAAAATCCTCTCAAAGAAATATTGACCAAAGCATGTCATCCAAAATATGCAAAGAACTCCATACCTGGTGATCTCCAATACTTTTATTTATTGACGTGCTGAGATGTAGCTTACTTGATCCGTAATAAAGTAAAAAAAATAAATAAATCCTGGCTTGCTTTCAGTGTCTTGATAAATTTCTACGAACTCCATCACTGAGGACTTTACAAGACAACAGCGAAGTGAATTTAATTATTTTTAATCCAAATTGGACGCTTCGTGAGACTGTTATCCAGTCAAACATTTCCGTTGGTCAAATTCTTGCTTGTGAAAATGTCCTCCACCTCTCTAAAATGGAATATTTATAATGAAGCAGAAATATGACTTAATCCAGTTAAATGCATTAGCTTCATAGCATCCTTATCTGATTCAAAAAGCATTTTTCAGACTGTGAAGGAAAAAAATGCTTCACCACCCACATATTACGCTGACACTTGGTTTCAAAACAGTTTGTTCACATTGACTCTTTCCTCCCAACTTTCCTCAGAATACCTCAAGATCTCACTTCACACGTTAGACTTTGTGGTTCTCCCCTTGTGACCCTGTAAAACACAGACTTTTTTCATACAGGAAAATCTGCAAGTCCCTCAAATGCCATGTACAATGATTGACTGCAATAAAACGGAGAGTTAAACAAACGTCAGGTGAGGTCAAACAGTGATCTGCTCCATTCACAGCAGCGCAGACACAGAGAATTGCTGTAAAGTATGATGGACGTCTCTCAAATATCCAGCCCATAGCATCTCCTAGAAGAACAATTTGAAGCTGCCGTCATGTCGGGATGATCTGGATAAGTATTTGAGTAGCTGCAAGGTGGAAAATATATGTACCTTATCTTAAAACTCATAAAACCAGTAAGATGACCAGTAAAGTTCCATTATTTTTTTTATCTACACCCCTGTTTTTCCATTCACGATGCCAACACTATATTTTTGCTTTCTGCGAGATATCAATATTAAAATAAAACTACTAGTTTCTTTAAGGCAAGCAGTAATCCTATTGTTGCATCACTTTTCCATTTCAACTTGGCTGTCCTTTGGTATAAAGGATAAGAAAATCACTTTCACCCAAAAGTTTCTTGATCCTTCTGCGTACTCTCGTAAATCAAGAGAGACGAATCTGCCGAGACAAATCGGATCCAACAAAGGGCCTCGACCCGCATCGATCCTGCAGTGGTTTGTGCATCAGCACCTCAGGCAGAAACAGGCGTCAGCAGCCGGGTTCTGCATGGTGGGAGGTTGAATCAGATATCTGAACAGTACTTTGTCACATTTTGTCATGTTACACAAATCTTGATGTGTTTTATTGGTGTTAGTACATGCCAACACAATGTAGCAAACGATGGTAAAGTGAAAGAAAACAAATCTTGAAGAGTTTTTTAGTGTTTTATAATCTGTTTATAGTTCATGTAACCGGATTCTTTCTGCATTGTGCTGGTTTTATTTAGTAATCAGGCCGTGACACGGATTGTCTTTAAAAAGGATGACTTCTTGCTTTAATCTGACGAGAACAACATACACAAAACAACCGTGTTATAGGCTGCCGCTCCAAATCGTACACAAACAAAAGTACATAACAGAAATTAACTTAATAAATCTATAAATAAACTGGATGTACTTAGAAAATAAATAGTACACACCTTCCACCGCAGGACAACATGACAAAAGGGGAGGGCCTAAGAAAATACCACAGAAGAAGAAATAAAAAGGAGGGGGTTCCGCTCTTAAAGTGACACTGTTAAAACAATGACAGATTTTTAGTCAGGTAGGGAACAATACAAATAACCAAAAAAATATATACATTTTGTGTAATTATAACAAAAGATAAATACAACCAGGTTACACTCACAATCAGTATTCACTGTAACTGCTGCAAAGTTTGTCTAAAAACACACAGTCGGTAGTTTGATATTGCTTTTATTCTGTTAATTTCAGTGTAAAAATGGTCTTAGAGTCCTGAACAGTTGACTGTACAAGTATGCAAACTAAACTTGTCATTTTATTGTGCAACTTTTACGGCGGAAATTGATAGCAGTCTGTCAGTCGTAAGAATTTGCATTAAACACTTTTTACCGGATAAGAAGAAAATCAGTTATTTACTTCATAAGTAAGTACAATATAAGCATGTACGAAAACAACAGGTTAGCATTTCCTCTTTTGTTTTCTTCTATGTCTGTAAGGGAAAACAGTTTGTAGCATAGAGTTATAAATAATGTGGTGTGAATTCAGGCAAACCCAGCAATTCAATAAACACATCATGAAGGAGAATATATGGGTCGGTTTCTAAGCTAGCTTTTACCAAATGGTGTAAATGCCACTATAGGAGCAACAACAAGATGTGCTACTTCCACAGACAGACTGACTTTACTTGAACAAGCAGAAGCTGTGATTTATTTTATTTTTTATTTTTTGACAAAAACAGCTCTTTTCAAAACTCCCGTCTTTCACTTCCGACATCCGCCATGGCGCCTGGTGTAAGTAAGTGTTGTATTCTTGTGTCAGAATGGATTCAGTCATAGCTCTTGTTTGTGAGAATCTATGAGATGATTCTGATTGTTCTCATTCAAGGTCATCCCATCCAGTTTAGAACAGAAACGCATGACTTTCCAGTAGGGCTGAAACGATTCCTCGAGTGATTCGAGTACCTCGATTATTAAAATTCCTTGAGGAAAATGTTACATTGTTTTACTATTTAATACACCGTGTTCCGGCCGGGAACTTTATTTATTGCTCTCACTTCTGCTTGAGTAGACGAAAGCTAAGTGTTAGCAGCACGTTCGGCCTGGGAGGATTTTACTGATTTATGATAATGTCCAGGTTTTTGTCGTTTTTCGGGGGACCAATAAGCGTACTTAAAATGATGGGAGCGATGCTTGGAGTACGGAAGCATTTCTCCTCCCGGAGCTGCTGGTTCAGAGCGACCAGCACAGCGGGATTATTTCCTCAGGTGAGCGGATGGACTGAATTTGGCGGGCAGCTGTGCTTTAGATGCGTAGCTTTCATCAAAATACCGTAAAATAAATTTCATATCATCCCGGTAGCAACAAGTGAGTGGCGAAGCGCATCGTGACGTTAGATATCTGCTAGATGTGTTTCTGTGTGTGACGAATCCAGGTGTCAAATCCCGTCGCTAACATGAATACAAACGCTATAAATGGTTGGGCAAGGTCAGAGTTCATTTATTAAACTTACTGGAGATGAAAACATAAACAAAAACCTGGAGTTTATAGACATTTGTTTTATATAATAGCCTGCTCACAAATAGGCAGGATATTTGTGAGCCTGCCTCTTTATCATTACACTGAATATACAGGGGTTGGACAATGAAACTGAAACACCTCTCATTTTAGCACCAATAGCACCAGCAAGACTGGTGAAAGATTGGTTTGATGAACATGAAAGTGAAGTTGAACATCTCCCATGGCCTGCACAGTCACCA
>CAEFZY010003437.1:0-19780 GCA_903066815.1 Brachyrhaphis roseni
ACTATGCAGAGGAGTCCTCCTCTCTCCTGCCCTTCAGTGAAGCATTGTATAGTTCTATGGCCTTCGGTACAAATGACTTCCTCAGTCTGTCTGTTGAGCATGTCAGGGAGCGTAGTCTCCGGCTGATCAGGTTCTTCTGCTGCATGATGGGACTGTGGAGTGGATGAGAGTCGTTGTCCATGATGTTGAGTAGCCTGTTCAGGGTCCTTTTGTCTGATACTGACGAGATGCAATCCAGTTTCGTCTCCACAACAGAGCCAGCTTTCCTTATTAGCCTCTCTAGTCATCCAGCATCCCTCTTCTTAATGCTTCCTCCCCAGCATGCCACAGCATAGAAGAGGACACTGGCAACAACAGACTGGTAGAACATCCAAAGGAGCTTGCTGCAGACATTGAAGGACCTCAGCCTCCTCAGGAAGTACAGCCTGCTCTGCCCCTTCTTGTAGAGAGCATTGGTGTTGGCTGACCAGTCCAGTTTATCGTCCAGATGAACTCCCAAGTACTTGTATGTGTTCACCACCTCCACCTTGACTCCGTCGATGGTGACTGGCAGCAGGGCAGACTTGGATCTCCTGAAGTCCACCACCATCTCCCTGGTCTTGGTTGTGTTGAGTCGCAGGCGGTTGAGTCTGCACCATGTCACAAAGTTCTCCACAAGGTAGCACAGATAGAATCATTATTCTCCGGAGCGATTTAGTACGGAAAATACGCTATATCCCTCACCTGTATTGTGTGTTTTGGTCTTTACCATCCTGTACGTTCACCTCAAATCTATGTTTGTGCTGACATTAAAATTCCACAAAGTTGGATTATGTAGAAAGAAGTCAATTTCTGAGAGAAATGTGCAAAACTAGGTTTTATTTAGGAATATCAGCAGAAAAAGTGCTGAATAAAAACACACCCCACACATTTCAGATATTTGAAGAACAATTTGAAAACTACCATTTCCAGGGTTTCCCCCAGTGTATTATAAGCCTGGCGGGCCACCAGGCTAAGCATGGTTTGTTACGGGTTTATAAAAAAATTTCTTTAATAAATGAACAAAGTAATAAAGCTGCAGAAGTACGGATACTTCTGAAGCGGTGTGTGTTCTCACCTGTAGTGGCCCTTTTTGGTAAGCAGCTCTTTAAACTGGCCCAGAGTCACCACGCGGCCCTTCACTGATGTCCGGTATGGGATGGGCTCTCCACAGAAGTAGTACGCCACGGTCATGTTCTCACAAACCTGCCGCTTCCCAGACTTGTGTCTAACAGAAAGAGTGGGGGACGATCCTTGTCAAACGCTTGAAATGACAGAAAACCTGAAGTTAAAGCAAAAAGACGAGCCGTACTTCTGCTTCGCCTGCAGTAGAGCAGCTTTCCTCCGCTCCTCCTCCAGCCTCCGCCTCGCCTCCTCCAGCTGCGTGAGCGGGTTGGGGGCAGGGTTGGGTGGCATGGCCGGGTCCTGGATGAACGGGTGTGAAGGCTGGACCTGAGTGGACGATGAGCCGGGCATCGCCGTGGACACCGAGGAGGAATTGTTGCGCAGCTGGGCGGAGACCCATGGGTGCACGGCTCCAGGTCGCTCCACGGAGGTCGGGCGTGGCGACTCGGTGCTGGCTCCCGTTCTCCTGGAGCTGCTGGTGCTGCCGCTGAGCATGAGGGAGAGGATGGAGAAACGGGTTCAGATCTTCCAGGGAGGTGAAGAGAGCTAAGCGAGATGGTAACTGGGTGCGTAATTTTACTGAGGGATATAGTTTATCCCTCAGTAAAATTCAAGAACGTCTTAAGGACTTTCAAGGTTTGAAACCAGGTGGTGCTGGAAAAGATTAAGTTTTTAATCTTTTCCAGCACCACAATTGAGATAAAAAAAAAAGAAAGAGAAATGGACAAAAAAAAAAGAAAAACCATTTCAGTTCACTACCTTATGACATCATTAAGTACTGTTATTAATAATGTCTTGTGATTGTATCATCTACAGCAGGGACAACTTAATGTAAAAAAGAAAGGTTTTTTACATTAAATCTTACATTCATTCACAGAAGAATGAATGTAAGGTCTTATCAGATAGCAATAGAACATTAAAACTGACATGAAATAACAATCTATAGTAAATGCAAGGTTTTCCTCACCCATGAGAACTCTTCCTTTGCCTGTCTCCGTCCATCATCCATTGCAGAATCTTCTGGGTCCTCTCCAGATCCTCCACCTGAGTACCCGGATAGCCCTGGGTTTCCAGGCCACGCCCGCTCTCGTCACCTTTGCTCAACGTTTCCGTCTTCTTAAAGCCCCGCCGTGACATTGTGCTGCCTTTGCTACTGCAAAAACGTAATAAGCCATTTGGAGGTCAACTGAATAAACATAAGACAGTATTTTACTAGTGAGCAGACGCGCATGCATACCCGTAGCCCATGCCCTCGAGGGTGCTGGCTCCAGCTCCGTCTGCGTAGTTTCTCCGGCCCGCGTGCTGGTTGGCTTGGTCTCCGTTCCACAGCAGGTTGGGCAGAGGCCGACCTCCTGTCTCCTCTTGTCCGTCTCTTCCTCTGTGGTGGTAAACCTGCTTATGGTGGTAAATGCCTGGAAATAAATTAGGGAAAGGTTCAATGATGTGCTTTTAGCCACAACACAGGGCTATTCCTCAAATGGATTAGATAACTAGGGAAAAAGAAACTAAATTAAGTAACAATTTAAAACCAGAAAAATTCTGAAGAAATTTAATAGGGGCCTGCGAAGGGTGCAAGTCAGTCAGAACCCAGCGTTCTGATTCTGAACTAAAATATAGTAAATAGTGGGTGCTGTATCAGCGACATGTTGGCTAACATGGACTTACTCTATTAACTATGCAAACAGTGTATATACTAAAATTAGCTAAAATGCTAAGGTTAGCTTAAATGTTGTAGCATTTGGGGCATCACTAGTGTATGGATTTACATTGACTTACACCATTCAGTATGCTAAATGTAGCTAACTGCTATATGTAGCTTGTACATAAAAAATTAGCCAAGATGCTTATTTTAGCTGTAAGGCTAATGTTAGCCTGAGGGCTATTGCTAGCATACAGGGGAACAAACATGTATACACTACTTGGCAGTATGTGGGTTATCATTAGAATGTTGACTAACAGTGACTTACTCCACTCAGTATGGAAATGTTGGTGTGTGAGCTAAAATTAGCCAAAATGCTAAGGTTAACTTAAATGCTGTCAGTAGTAAGTGGGGTATCACTAGCATGTGGGTATCCAATGAATTGGATATAAATGTTCATTTTAAACTATAAACGCCTGAAATAAATACATAATCAAAGCAGACCCAGAAGATCAAGACTTCCTACAGAACAAAATGGATAAAGTGTTGGAACCCTGAGTGGTTTACCTTTAGCCCCCACGGTTGGCAGACTCTGCCCCCCTCCTCTGTGTGAGGGGTAGTGAGGCGGCCCGATCCCTCCGTCTGGTGAGCGCGACGATTTGGGCGGAGTGTGCCGCCCTCCGCCACCTAAGCTGCTGTTGGTTGCCCCTGGCGACTGGCAGCCCGGCGTCTTCATCACCCGCTGCACATGTTCGTCCAAAATGGATTCGGGGTCGTCTTCGTGAGGGTCCTCAATGGCAACCAGGCCGCCGTACGTGGTGGCTGTTCCCGTGTTCGCAGTGGTCTCTGAATAACGGGCCCCGTACAGAGGTGGAAACGACGAGGGGAGGGGAAGTGGTATGCTGTGAGAAGACATGGAGGTCGTCATGGAGACGTCGGCATCGTCACCCTCTTCTTCCTGTTGGGAACGGAGAACAGAACTCAATATCTCGTCATGTGTACATGAATGGATAGAAGAATTGCACAACTTGACAAATCCTGACGTCTCCATGAGTCTTTATGTTGCAGGTGGGCGGATCGATCAAACATATCGATACCGCATTGATATCAGTACCGCATTAATAGTAGCGTTTCATGTTCGATACTTAAAAGTTTCAGATTCCCTGTTGAAAATTTGTTTTGTTTGTATTGTAGTTTCTCAACTATACCTCAAAACAGAGTTTGGTTTCGCTTTGCTCTCAAATGATAATTTTTATACTTTATTTACTCAAGCAAAAAGCAAGCAAATTATGATAATTTGTTATTAAAGTAACAAATGAACTTCATCCAAATTCTATCCTGGATTTGAACAAAATCATTCAGAAGAAAAACCACAAAAACACATAAAAGTTCAAAAGTTTGATGATTTGTCAAACTTGCATTGTAAAAGAATTTCAGTATTGAAATTGCATCTCAAATATTAATTTGAGATGCACCGATCCCAAATTAATATCAATTTCAGTCCAGATAATGAAAAAAAATCTAGATTTTTAATATCTAGAAATTGTGACAATGTGCCTGATGCATAATAGCAGATCTATTGAGTCTAATTCTATATTTTGTGGTGTGAGCAAAGCGATGTCACTTATTTGACATTATATTTAAAATGTATTATTACACTTTCTGAACATTTTGAAAGAAGGATTATTGCAGTTTATTTTCTACATACATGTTTGACCAACGTAGTCAACCTACTGTTTTTGTCAGTTTCTTTATTATCTATTTTATATTGGCTGTCCTTTGATAGCAAAATACTAAATATCAAAGACTTCTGCTTTGTACCAGTGGCTTTCCAAATGTACTTATACTTTTTGTCAGATCATCAACCAAAATATAGCTTTCATAAATTGGGCAGTTTGAAGGAAACAAGCTGAAATCCATGAGGCCTGCTTGCTAAAAGTCCAGATTTTTTTAATGTCTCCTTGGTTCCTTCGTTGTATTTTGCTGGTATCAGGTGTCTTTTATTCACCGCCTGACACCAGCACTTTACATTTTTTGTCACCGCCATGCTCCCTCTCACCTCACCTGCTAAACCGTCTGCTTGCTGCATCATTTTCTAAGCAAATCTGGGCCATCAGTAAAACTAGATGCAGATGTGAAATGGTTGCTATGGAAATTCAGACCCAAATTTCATGTCAAAAAAAGAACATGATATAGTCCTTCTTGACAGGTGGAGATATTGAAAGTTGAACAATTTCTTGATATATATATTACATTGGATGAATTACCCAACACTAACACACATGATGTAACCTAGAGAAGAAACTCCAAGGTAAAACTCGTTTCTGGTAATTCTTGCAACCTCCCTAATGCAAGACCCAATGCATGGTTTCTCTAACGTAGGCCTCGTTAGAGACTGGTGAGTGTTTACAATCTGAACACTCACCAGTCGTACTCTCTTCAGCCTTTCTTCAAGCCTTTCCTGGGCATCTCGTTCTTTGAGAACAGCTTCCAGCCTGTTGATGAGCTCTGCTGCAAACATCTCCGGCTTTACGTGGATGTCCTTTGGTATGCAATACGGGCGCTTCGAGGAAAACATACAAACAGATCACATTTTAAAAATCACATTCTGCTACCCGAGTAAGAATATTAACAACGTGAAGAAAAAACCCATACCAGATGTTTTTTTTCCAGATCATCTAGATGACCATGTCCTTTCTAGAGGACATCATCTAGAAAGTTTATGAAAATTTCACCTGGTAAATTTAAGAGTGGTTTTTGGGTATATATAGTGATGCATATTTCCTTTCTGTATCTTGGACAAATAAAAATTTACTTTTATTTGTGTCCAACAACTTTACATCACAGTTGACAAAAAGAAAAAAAGGAAAAAAATCATATATGGAGTACCTCAAGGTTCCAGCTTGGGGTCCTTCCTATTTAATATCTACATGTTGCCATTTGCTCAGCGTTATTACAAATGATAAGATTAGTTACGATAGTTACACAGATGACACATGGCTCTACATTACATTGACACCAGCTGACAATAGCTCCCTAAATCTCAGAGGAAAGACTTTAGAAAACATTTGTTTATAATTAAATGCTTGGTTTAGAACCAAAATGCATTCAAAGACCAGATGTTGTTGTTGTATCAACCTTCCAGATCACTCAGGACTTATGATTCAAGCAGAATCCGTGTCAGGGATGGAGAATTTGAAGTTTTTGTGTTCTTTTAATCAATAACAAGCTTCAAGAAAACTCCAAAAATGCTGAAACACTGACTTCCTTGAATTCAAAACTTTTGGTATTAGAAGGTTGGTTAATTAGAAAATGTGTCTTTTTTGTAAGCAAGGGACATGTGTTACTGCCTTCCACAGCCAGTTAACAGGAACATGTGGGGGAGGGGGCAGCGTTGCATTACTCTCTGATTGATACAGCCAAACAAAACTTAGTCACTTCATCACATTTAAGTGACATTAAATAGTAGGAATGGTAGAAAACAAAATACTTTTACCAGCTTTGAAATAATAACTGTATGCACCTGGATACATATATTTGACCTGCATCTTCTCAGGATAAAGAAAATCCACAGAATTTACTCCTGAAGAGGATTTAGGTGTCTAATTTGCCCCATATATTTACATTTCTAGCTAACAGGCAAACAAAGACACTCACAGGTATATGAGGTAGGGGCACACGGCCATTGGCTTTGGCACTTTCATGCATCTCTTTCCGATGCTGCTTCCGATATCTGTATGGAGGAATACCATCTCTGGGAACACGAACAAAAAACAGGAAAATATTACAAAAGCAAACTTTACTCTCCTGAGCAAACTGGTCTTAATGCCTTTAAATGGATAAAAGGTGTGAATGAAATGAAGATTAAATGCTTACACACTGCTGTCGGTCAAGGACATTGTATCAGCATCGCTTGACATGCTTTGCTGCTCACTGTCGTTGGCGCTGGTTACTGGGGCCCGGGCATAGCCCATGTTTGCGTAATATGGGTTTACCGGCTCTCTCCAAGGTCTGAGGGATGATGGGAACAAAAATCAGGATGTTGACATTAATTCTGCACTTTTATACAGATTAGAGATGCAGAATAGTTACTTTTAATTTAAAAAATGTGAAAAAATATGCTAAATATATGAGCAGAACCACATTGACACACCCTCCATGTGTCAATCTTTGGTGATTGACACATGGAGGGTGATTGACAGCAGTCAATCACCCTCCATGTGTCAATCACCAAAGACCCGCCTCCTGGCTCTGATTGGTTGTTTCTAGTTAGCACTGGAATAAGGCAGAGGAGCTCGATTTCTTTTTTCACACATTTGTCTCGTACCATACCATCACTATATCATGACGGTTTCAACAACAACAAAAAAAAAAAATTCTAAAAGTTACATACTGCAGCTTTAAAATACACATTGTATTAGTCTGACATTTTTTCATTTATTCACACTTCTGTTTGACTTATTAAATGGATTATGTGAAGTTATATAACAGAAACAAGAGGTGTAACAAGCATTTTCTTTAAGCTAAAGCAAAACAACTGAAACCTTTCTATACGGCCTTCAGCTTTTCCTGAATAACAAAACGGATTATGGCATCAAACTTTAAGCTACTGCTATTATACTCCTGCTAATTAGGTCACAGCAGCACATACCTGTACTCCCTGCTGTCCTGCCTCTTCCTGTTGGGTGAGGCCCTCTGCGGTGCCGTCTGCATCAGCAGGCTTTGAGTCAGCCTACTCACTGGTGTGTCGCCGCAATCTTCTTCATCTTTCTTTTCCTCTTCCTCTCGAATTCCACCTCTAAAACATAAAGGAAACGCATTCAAACAGGCAAACTTTCTGCAAGTAGTAAAGTGTGTGTGTAAATTTCCGTTTCGACTGTAGTGCTAAATACAGATGTATCGGTACTTTTTGAAACATTATATCCTTGTCCTTAATATTTTTCCATTGTGAGAACTTTATGTCTGTAATAATTTTACCCCGATTAAAAAGTAAAAAAAGTCTCCATCTGCATCAACGACCATTACTGAACGGGTCAAACTTATAAAGTAGTACCTTGGCATGGTGGGGGAGATACATAAATGTGAACGCCACACTTTTCAGAAACGGCAGGACATTTTACAAATCCTGCATCGTTTTGAAATATGCACGTTCAAAAAACCTGACGACAAAAGCCAAACGCTGAAGATTTGAATGGTGGTCAAAAGTTTTTCTTACCTCCACTCCACATCCTCTGCTAAAGTCGGCAGATAACCGGGAGGTGGCTTGGCTGGGCCCGATGAGGGACTCTGATCGCTGGGATTGGGCTTGGGGCTCTCTCCTCCTGTCCGGGTGTACTCCAGGTAAAGGTCAGATTTAAGGAACAGAGGGTAGGTGTTCTCCTCCATCATGGCCTGGATCTCTGTCTGAGCCTGGAACAGAAGGTTGTTGTTTCTGTTTTTTTATCTAAGATCATGACTGATATAGTTCTGTTTAAAATCGGTCCAGTCTTTCAAAGTTGCCTAGATGAATCACAATCCAGATGTCTAATACAAACAAAACTTGAATTTGTTCACAATTGTGTCTGAGATTAGGGAAAACAAGACAATGTTTCGTTTTATTACTTTATTATGTAATAAAAAGATTTATAATACAAATCAAAAGTCATGACTCATCTCACATTTTGGTGTATTTTACTTTAGAAATGTGAGTTTCTCTAAGTGAGTTAAAGGGTTTTGATTATTAATAATCTTGCCTTTCTTGCATATTGGCTTATTTTTATAAATTTTCAGTTTAGTACCCAATTACTGAGATCCCTGAAAAAGGATAAGTCAGTGTGTTCACATAGAACGGAAAATTCAATTAAATTGTTATTAAGTCTGTTTCTAGCAGAGTGCCACGACAACTTTGTTCTAATGGTTTTAAAAATAACTTGGTAGTCTCCCCATAGAGCTAAAATAAAAAATAAAAACTTGTCATATAATAAATAGCTACAGAACGATTCATCTCTTTGTACTTTTGTTTTTGCTTGATTTTTATTTTATTTTTTTATCATTTTAGTACACATTTTACACAATTAACTTGCATTAATCATGATCAATTGATTACTGTCCACTAGTTTAGTAATCGCTTAATTGATAACTGGGGCATACAGACTAAAAAAATTATTACGTATGCATTTAATAAAAAGAAATTTAATTATTTGTTTACTTGCATTTTGTATTTGTTTTTAATATTGTATAAAATAAGCTTTAGTAATAAAAAAAAAAAACATCTGCAGGATGTGCCAATTGTTTTTATAACTTGATTAGTGAAAACAAGCAGTGAAGTATTTGACTGAACTCGCATAGTTTTAGAAGTGAGGCTGGATGACATTTTAGTCAATAACAATAATCATAGTATTGTATAATGTTTAACCAATACAGAGGAAAAACAGTCTAAATATTCCACAGTCTGAAATCCGAGTTCTCCCACCGTTTGTTCGGTGGTTTGTTGTTTTTACAAACATGATTTCCAAAAACTTTATTCAAACTAATCCCTTGGCTGTAATGGTGTGTACAAAATTGTCAAGACAAGAATAGAACATTTGACAAGTGAGCCATAATGAAAGCTTCACAGAGTCCTGCTTTTCTTTCATCTGAAAGCAATCTCCCTATAAAAGGTTGCATCATTCATGACAAGCAAGCCGTTGCTATTTTACACACATCTGTAGTAACAGAAAGAAAGCTGAAGTACATTTGAATTTTGCTCATTTTAGTGTCTTGAAGGGCCGGTAATGTATATTTTCCAGGCACATAGTGTCATTTTATAACACATTCAGTACCCTAACTATGTTACCTTCAGTTGTTATAAAATGCTGCCAAATATGACTTCAAAGAAATTTTACTTTGTAATACAATCCCTTGAAATTGGGCCTCTGTCTCTTTAAGAAGCTGCAGAGGAAGGTGCTGTGTGAGGTAGAAGCTTGGAAACGGCAGCTCAGAGGAGCTTTGTCTTCGGAGGCGGAGCTAGGTCCACCAAGGTGTTTTGCACATGGAGACTAAAGGGTTTCTCAAACATGCATGAAAGAATCAAGGCAACACTCCAAGTATGTTTTTGATTATCAAACAACATTATAGCATGATGTAAAGATCAGAAGAATTGCTTTTACATAATACTGGCCCTTTAAAAACAAAACATGTGCAACACCTAATAATGGTAAAAAACAACTTGGTGTACCACTAAGGCAGTTTTTGGATTACTTACTAAAATCAAACTAAAGAGACCCAGTCTGTCTGTGAAATCAGAGTCCCTTCAGGTGATTTCCATCCTTTGTAGATAGACTGAGCTTGAGATGAATGATACTAAGGTTATGAGGAGGGACGAAAACTTTGTGCGGAAATGTTTGATTATCTGAATTAGCTGTGAAGCCGCTTACAGTAACTTCATCTGATTATGTGTGTAAATCTTGTGTTTACAAAATCTTCAGTTTCTCACTGAAACACAGATTTGTGTTTTCAGTTGCAAATCTGTGTGACAGAAAACGTAGATTTGGTTGAACAGGAACAATACAAGACATTAGTGTTTTTCTATTTTGTGAATGCAAGCACTAAAGATTATATATTTAGTACAATGCTTACTGGCATACTGAGATGTGCTAATACTAGTTTATACCTGCACATCTTTTTTATGTGAGGCAGGCATATTGGATTTGTCTACAATAGTTTCTTTATAGTTAATCTGTCAACTAATTTTACAATTAATCTAAAAATAAATAAAAATGAATACTGCTTTTTTCAAATCCAGTCTAATGGCTTTTATTGGATGCCTAAACCTAAAATAAGGTTAAATTAAAGCAGAAGAAACATACTGTATGTGCAGTATAAAGTGTCAGCACATATTATAAAATCAAATAAGGAAGCTCTTAGAATTTCTTTATTCAAAATCATAAAGTTAAAGTGTTCAGCATGTTGTAGATGAAAATTATGGTCAAAATGAAGTTGAAGTAAAGACAAATTCACCAATCATACATGGGTCCAGATTCTCATTTGTTCAGAATGAAATGCAGCACAGAAATCTGACTGGCTTCATAAAGTAAATTCAGTAGTAATTTCAAACAAATTGTAATTTTTTGTCCCTCCTCATGCACTGCACTTTTGCCAAAGCGATAAAATTTGCAGAGTGTGGTCTTCCAAAACTTCTAAACAGTTGCACATCCCGTCTAATTAGTCACTGAACCAGACACTTTATCCTCGAGTTTGTTTAGAAAGTGCAGAACAAAGCTGACCAATGAGAGGAGGGAAACTGTACTGACCCACACACAGGACCCCAGAAGCCTGAAGAGAGGGGAATCCTCCACTAGAGATACATCGATCCGACATTAATATCTACGTCGGTCCAGATATTGGAAAAAAATCTAGATCAAGTATTAGTGTCAATGTGCCAAATGCAGAAAGGCAGATCTATTCAGTTTAACTCTATGTTTTGTGGTCTGAGCAGTCGTGCTTTATTATTTATTTAATATTATATTTAGAATTCCTATTTGCACTTTCTGAACAATTTGAAACAAAGTTTGTTGCAGTTTATTTTTTTTACCTTTTGCCAGTTTCTTAATTATTAATTTTTCATTGGCTGTTTTACTCCTAATTGCAAAGACTGAACAAATTAAAGCTGTTGCTTGAGATACATACTCCAGATATGTTTTTGTTTAGGGAATAACATTGTAAGATGATGTAAAGTTCAAAAAAGTTGGTTTCACATTACACCTTCCCTTTAATTTTCTATAATACCCACAATGCATGCAGTGTTTTAATCACCTGTTCAAACATGGCGGGGTCTAGATGTGGCTTTCCCACGCAGTCTCTGATGAAGCTCTTCGTGGCCGCTTTGATCGTCCTGGAGACGATGCCGCTCCCGTCCACTATGTACTTCCTGTAGATGACCTTGGCCAACTTGGCCCTCTTGTCCTGGCTAGTCTGCCGGAAGCCCGAGCACGCAAACCAGAAGTCGACCAGGTCTTCGCACCCTTCCTGACACAGGAAGCTCCGGAACAGGTTGGTGCCGTCCTGGTCGTCCAGGAGCGAGTGAAGCGACTCGGCCCATTTCAGGTACGGCGGAGTCGGAGACGCCGAGCCCTCCGGCTCGTAGCCCAGGTCCAGGTCGGGCCGGCGTGGGGTTGCGGACGACGAGGAGGAGGGCGCGTGACTCGACGGGTCTCCCATTTTAGAAGAGGGATATCCCTGGGTTTGGGACAGGCCGCCCGGACGGCTGTTTCCCGACTGGACCGGCGGGTCCAGATCAGTGCCCTCCTCGCCGGGAACGGGAGGCCGGGGGGCATCTTCGGTGAAGTGAGCGGGGCCGTTCAGAGAGGCCACGACGCCTCCGCCGCCCCTGTACCCGACCCCATGTAAATCTCTGACAACGCTCATGTCTCTGGTTGCAGAAGAAGAAGGTCAGACCTTCCTCTGTAGCAGTGAGTTTGCTGGAAAACAATTCACCCTGGGAAGGAAAACGGAGACGGCTTTAGCAGTATGACTCGGCACAACAAACGTAAACTTGTAAAAATATAGGAATGACTAACTGATCTATCACAGCCCACATGAGTCAGACCGCCTCCATTAGAGAGGTCACTAACAGAGATCACACAGCTGCTGGATTTATTATTTTACAACCTGGCAGGGCCATTGTAGAAAATACTTTTTATTAGCTAGAGCAGGTTGGATTCGTTTCCAATCCCCAAGAGGAGACGAAAGACAAAGATTTTAATTCGTAGTCTACTTTTTCTTTTTCTTTTTTTCCCCTTCTTTCCATCTACAAAATAAAAACTTTCAAATCTGATGGAAACATACTTTATTGTCCTGAAAGTGTGTAGGATGAATCTGAAAAGCGACAAAATAATCTGTAACTTTCAAAGTACACCAACTCAAGCTCCTTTTGACCCCCGTAAAATTTGGTTTTCATGTAAAAAGAGTACATGGCTACTCTGCCACATTTATATCGCTTTTAAAAACATGTAACACACTCAATAAATTTTATCCAAAAGCAGTATCATGCCAGTTTCCAAGCAGCAAATAGTAACAAATAGTCTGATTAGAGTCTAACCTGTAAACTGATTGATGTTAATACACAAAACTTTTAGGTTTTAAATACAGATGCACCGATCAGGCTTTTGTCAGCCTGACCGATTTCTGGTTTTATCTTGAATTTCTAAAGCCTGGTACATAGTAAGCAATCTCTAAACATAACATATGACTTGCATAATGTAATGCATAAAATATATGATGGCATCTCTGGTTACACTGCATGACAAGAGACAGCCGAATGCTAAATGTTTCCCAGCAATAACGAAAACAAATTATGAAATGATGCCAATTTTTTTCTACTATTTAAAGGGTCACCACTTTGCTATTATTTTAAAGTAAACTGCAAAACATAAAACACAGTTTTGAATTTAAAAACCCACAAGTCTTGCTCGTCAGTCTCGAAGTGCTTGGGCTGCTGTTTGTGATCCGCTTGATTTGTGATTTCGAAACTGACACTGCATCATCCCCTTAAAAGCAACCTTTTGGTAGTGGTGGTTAGCGGTTCTGAAACTTTTCAACGCTATAATGCAGGTTGAGCATATTCAGAACATAACCAACCTGTTAATGATGAAGTCAAATGTCTTTTTGTTTCATATCACATTCTACAAACTATTGCATCCTACTTTGACTTAACAAAATTACTATTGCAAGCTAATTATTTGACAAAAACTGAACTGAACATTTCAGTTGTCCTATTTCATTCACACATATGAACTTTGACATAATTTATAGGTTATTTTATTGCTCTTCAAATGAGGGTACAATTTGCCATACAATTGTAAAAAAATAGAATGCTAACAGCTGCTTGTAGTGCTCTATCAAATACAAAATTAAGTCTAACAATCTTAATTTTTAGACCTAATTATAGAGTAGAAAAAACTAACACTCAAAATGAGACTGAATACAAAACAGCAGCTCAAGTATTAAAATGTTGCTCGGCTAATTCGTCCCATAAACTAGCCAGCAACTGTAAGTTTCGCGACTTGAAAGCAAAGCTCCCGAGGGACCAAATACAACTGAGAACAGTGTATGCAAATTTCAAAGCAGAGGTTTACTGCTAAGTTTGAAATTAAACTCGCCGAGCAGCGCTAAGAGCCGGTGTAGCTCGCTCTTCGGAAAGTTAAACGACATTTCTCAGACAATCAACTAGTGTTAAGAGGCTAAGACAGCTAGTTAGCCTCGTAGCAATACCACCAGCGATGCCAGAGCTTTGAAGTGAGAATCTCATTCATGTTGGCCTGCAAAAGACGGTTGGGGGATGGGTACAGCAACAAACTCCACAGCCACACAAGACGGGCCTGCATGCAACAACACTTTCAACACAGGCGTAATTTGTACACTTAGAGAAAACTCCTGCGAAAGCAACACTAACTTTCCTAATGAATACGCCCGACATAAACCGGCTGACGTAACATCAAAAGAAACAAGAAAGCGACGGCACACTTTCCACTCCAGCAGCTGCAGCAGCGGCGGCGGCAGAAGCAGCTAGCTTCGCTTCTTAGCTAGTTTGTTAGCTTCCGAAGCTAGGTGCGTTAACGTCCCGTGTTTTCCCCTTAAAAGTGTCCGTCCTACCGTCTCTGAAACCCCGGTCCCCGTGGTCCGCTGCATTGGGGATACTGGCGTGAACACGGTGCTCCAAAACGCGGCATGTGGATCGATTTCAGTTAATAAAGCATTCACAAAAATATCCCGTCGCCTTGCCCTCAACTCCCCATGGTGGTTAGTTTCAGAGCAATAATACAGAGAGGGACGGAGTACGTGCGAGCACGCCAACTGTGAAGAACGTTCACAGGGACCGCAGGAAGCCGAGCGATGTCAAGAACTGAACCGGCGAGAACTAGCAACTCTTTTATTGCGATTTTTTAAAGTAAAAGTAATGACTTAAAACTGAGTTTTATAACTGTAAAACATACATACAGAGTAGGAAATTATATCCCTTCTTTATTGGGCTAATGCAACTCAATTGCATAGACATGTCTATCCCTAAAATGTGCATTAAAAAATCTGAATGCAATTAAAAAGTAAATATATTTTTTATAATTGTACTTTTTTTACACTTTCATTCAGAAATATGCTATAGCAACCATCGGCTTACATAAGCTTGTAAAAAATAAAAAAAACACTACTCACTGGATAATTTTTCAGCATGCAATTGTGGACGCTCTCCACAGGTAAACCTTAAGAAGCCATTATTAAAAAAGCTATGTATTTAAAGATTGCTCTACTCAAATATTTTAAAGCTGCCACATGTAAAATTTATTTTAAAAAAATTAATCTTTTACAAATCTGTTAAAACTGTCGCTATATTATACAGTATGAGACGCGTATTCTGTGAAAAAAGTCAAACTTCACTGTCTTCTCCCAGTGCTAACTGCAGAAATACTAGTCTGTAAGAAAAAGCCAATCAGAACCAAGAGGAGGGTCTTAAAGCTGTCAATCAAGCTTGAGTATGCACTACCCACACCCTCCAACTTGCTCTGATACAGTGTTTCCTGACAGTAGAACCTGTCATGAATGCTTAAGCTAGTTAGCATAGCCACCAGCATCGGCTCACAATAAGCCGTTCCTCTGCCATTAGCACATTTAGCAGCGTGTGCACAAGCATGACTAACAGCGCTAAGACCTCCTCCTGGCTCTGATTGGTTGTTTTTAACCAGGAGAGGTGCATTTCTGGAGATTGCAATAATAACACTGGGAGGAGATGGAGGAGCTTCATTTAGTCACAGATTATCTGTGTTGTACCAAACTGTTATAAGATAGTGACACTTTTAACAAATATGTAAAAAATATAATTTTCCTAATAAAAGTTACCTGCTGCAACTTTAAGTGAAGATATTCCTCCCCTCTGTCAACCCATGCTTGTTTGGATGATAAATCTGTTGGTTTTGCTCAATAGATGATATTTTACCAACTGGAATTGTCTGACAAACGTCAGACAATAAAATAAAAATATGACTGTATTTTATATATTTGGATTCAGCTCGGTGCTGCACAGTGGCACAGTTGGTAGCACTGCTGCCTTTTGAATATGAATCTCTCTTTGGGGACTTGACACAATTCTACTGAACATTAGTTTTTTTTAAAAAAATACCCGGAGATTACATTTGTTTGGTATTGCCCACTCTATAAATAAAGTGAATATTAAAAAAATAAAATAAAATAAATACACTAACCAAAATCATTTCTTGCATTTAAATATGTCCAGGCAGTTCTTTGAGTAAATTAAAAGCAGATTTAGCATTGGTCAAATTGGATGACTAAATGCACAACACAGTACGGTAATTGTCTTTTTGTGTTTTGTTTTATAAGTGGTGTCTTTTTTTTTAATCAAACGTCTCCGCTCTTTTAATATAGCATAAAAACAATGATACGGTTTTAAATAATTGCAAATATTTATCTTCATTTGAGTGTGGATTAATAAAAGAATAAAAATGTAATCAGAAAATAAAACTCAAACAGACTTTGTAATATTGTATCATAATAAGCAGCATTAAACAAATTACCCAGTGTGAGAATTCTAATATTTTCAAGATTATTAAAATTAGGCCATCTATTTATTTAAACCGTCATTATACTGACATTTCCAATGGTTTCAGATGTAATTACAGTAATTTATTTGAAATATATAATTACATAATCACAACATGGGCAGCAGAAGCTACAATAATGCGATTATTATGCACCACTAGTTATTCATATACCTGTATCACAGCTAGTTTCACCTGTTCTACATAACATCACTAAAAATATAAAACCATTTTTTATGTTTTATAAATGTCCATACATCTTCTGTGGTGCATATCTCCAGCATTAATTGGGTCAGAGGTGGGGTACACCCCAGGCTGGTCGACATTCCATCACAGATGTTTTATAAATATAAAAGAAATAAATACTGCAAGAATTATACAATTTGAATTGGGTAACAATGTCTCAATAAAGATTAGATTTTGAGTTATAAAAATGTAAAATAAAAGTGCAGAATTTTTTTCATCCCGCATAAGGAAAAATGGGGCGGCAGACAAATCGGCTTTGATTATCACATAAACCTGGCATATACAGTAATGTATAAGAAACATGTCAATGTGTATGTATTGACATGTTTTGAATGTATGGGATGAAATATGATTCTTTTTGAGAGAGAAAATATGATATCTGCCAGATCAAATTGCTGATTTTTCTTGCTGTGCAGGAGAATGATGAAAGAGAATTACCTAGTAAAAAAAAGTTAGAAAAAAGTAAAAAAAAAAAACAAAAAAAAAAAAACAGAAATATCTAAAAATATAAGTTTTATTAGTGCCCATCATAAAAAGGAGTAATTAAGCTGATTTTATTTATGAGATCATATGTATTTTTTTTTTTATTATTATTTTGTATCACAGGAATAGAGATGCGCCCAACAGCGCCCCTATCGATTTGAACCTACAATTAGATCAATTAGAGAAAGTGTAAGATTTGCGACGAAAGAGACTTATAAGTTATCACACGAATTACCCGGATACGACAGAAGCAAACACCGCTAGTAAATAATAATAATAAAATAAAAATAAATTCTAAGTCGCTGTTTTTATGAAATGAATGCTAAAAATTAAAGAAGCAGAAGAGGCGCACGAGCGAGTACGCAGGTATGCTAAACATCACTCTGGCTGTAAATACCTGAAGCAAAACACACGCCATGGTGACCTCACCTCTCAGCCTCGTTGTTCCTTTGAACAGGTGTGAAGTCGTTTAGGAGCCAATGTCCACACAGGCAGGACCGAAAGAGCACACCGCTGCCGCTGCCACTGCCGCCTCTCGAACATCCTTCCTGTCACTCTCCTCCGCCGTCAGTCATCCAGGAGCTGGTAAGTGTGTGTGTTAGAGAGAGGGGGTGTGTGTGTGGGGATGGGTTGGTGTGTGGGTGTGTGTGTGTTAGGAGGGAATGAGGGTGGGTATGGGGGGGACAGAAAGAGATAACTCCTTACAGTTTTGGTTTCTATTTTACGTTGCTTCGGTACATTTGTCACACGAATTGTAACATTTGGACTACCATTAGCATTTCTGGAAACAATTGGTTCAAACTGCAAACACGTCACTTGCTCAAAATGGATAGGTCATTCCTTTCAAGCAAGTATTCATGTCAGTGGCTGTAATTAAAATGAAAAGTCCTGATACCATTTTTATGAATAAGTTAGTCTAATAATGGCTTTGTCAAGTTTTTATAATAACATTTCAAATTCACTGAAAGGGTTTTTCTAAGCAAGAAAGTCATATCCCGCTGATGATACCTGACCATTTACAGTTAAGTTACACATATTTAGTGAGGTAAAAGAACACTTTATGTTTCACATTTTTACTAGTAACTGCTAGTACACATAGTAGTTGTCCCTGTGAATGGATTCTCTCACCTGGTTTCTCTCCAGATGTCCATGGGGCCTTTGACTGCTTTCCAAATTAATACACCATTCTCAAAATCGTCCAACAAAATGTAGCTTCAGACAATAGATTTTTTTTTTAAATGAGCCCAACAGATCTATTTAGAATTTAATTATATCTTGAGTTGAGGTCTCAAATACAGAAATATCTGCAAATTTACTGATCGCCTTCCTAAGACAAGCAGTTGAAAAATACAACTAGGTTCTGATTATTCTGATCAAAACATTGGCTGCAGATATTAAATAGTTTCTTACCATGTGTCCTGTCTGAGGCCGGCGTTCCCATGGAGAGGACATCTGGGCCTGGTGGCTCATGTGAGGTTTCAGCACCGGTCCTCATCTCTGACCAATCACTGTCCGAGTGTTTACCCATGACTAACAGTCTCTGGAAAATATAATTAAAAGATAATAATGATTATTGATTAGATGGACTGACTAGAGTGTACCCTGCCTCTTGCCTCCTGAACCCTATGGGAGTACACTGAAAAAAGAAAACAGATGATCCAACTTTGTACATAAAGTAAGTCTTGATTACATGTAACAAAGAGTTGATTTGTTACATGTAACAAATCATGTAACATGATTTGTGTTCACAAGGAAAAAAATGTTTCTTTGAACAAACCTTGTAAAAATAACTCTAATTTGTTACAGCTAATTTTATTGGTCAAGCTGTAATTCTTATTTAAATAATTCTGAAATCACAATAATAACCTGATCAAAATTAATCAAAATAAGCTGTAACAAATTAGATAACTTTTTAAAAGTTGGTTCAATTAAATACATTTTTTCAGTGTATAGTCAATAGATGGATGGATGTATACAGCACCAATAACTTATTCTTTTTGAAAATTTCAGTGCAAATATCCTTTGAATTAAACTGTGGCTTTGAGGTGCAAAAACCTCTGAATTAAGTAAGGGAATGCAGAATTTATTATCTAAAAATATTTCTTCTGAGTACATAAATATTAAATACAACATGTCTTTCTGTGGAACAATATAATCCACTTCACTTTCACCTGAAACATTTACGTAGCCGAGGCTTTCAGAAGGCAGTAAAGAAGTCGGCCTGTTGTCCACCAGAATTAGATATTTGGTTGGCAGATGCTAAACCCAAACAAAACATGCCATATTATGGAAACACATTCACATTATTGTGGCTGCGTTCTCAGGCGTCAGTATGTATATATAACCATAAACAATATGCATCGACAGCTTCCCGTACCAACAGGCTGGTGTTGTTTTGCAGTGGCTCCCCCAGAGACAATGAGGAGAGAGAAAGGGAGACAAAGGGAGAATACTGACGAAGATGAACTTGACCTTTACGATGTCTTGGTGAGGAGGGGTTGGGGCCATGTTGCTACCTATGAATCTATAATGAACCTGCACTGTATATGTGTGTGGGTGTGTAAGAGAGAGCGTTGTAGAAGTCGGACTTAAAGAAAGGTCATCACACAAGGGTACACAGTACAATAATCTATCTATCTATCTATCTATCTATCTATCTATCTATCTATCTATCTATCTATCTATCTATCTATCTATCTATCTA
>CAEFZY010003440.1:0-71031 GCA_903066815.1 Brachyrhaphis roseni
TTGTCAGAACGCTGGTTTGTAATCTATTAATAAAGTTTGACTGACCTATCTGACTGTTTTGTTGACATTCCCTTTAGGGCAGCTCCTTCTAATGGATGCATAATGTAACCCCAGCCACTACTGTAGCGTCTATTCTCTGCGCCTTATAATGCGGTGCGCCTTATATACGAAAAATATGTCATTGATTGAAGGTGCGCCTTATATGGCATTTACCTATTTTATTTAAGGCAATCAAACATGTGGAATTAGTCAAAAACAATAGCTAGTTTTTTTTTTGTTTTTTTTTACAAAATAATATGGACCTAGTCTGAGCAACATTTCTACATAATCAGCTCCCATACTGAGCTTCACAGCATTTTTATTTGCACATTTTGTTAAGTCCTTTTAATGACTGCCTAACATTAGCTGTTCCAATTATAAAAGAAAAAAAGCCACATTTACTTAGTAGGGATTGAGGGGAGGTATTATGGTGGAATTTCACTTCTGTTGCTTAATTGAATACAGCATTCTGGCTCTGAGCATTTGCCCAACTTCTTATCATCCTCTGTGTGTTGTTAACTGTGTGTGTTGGGGTGCTGGGGGTGCGTGTGTGTGTGCTTAGTATCTGCTCACGTGTGCAATTTTAAGTGTTCCAGGAATATACCCCACACACTGTCCACCCCCACTGCACACACAAGTAAGCCCACAGTCTTACAGTAAGAGATTTTATGAAGGGTCAATATGAACAAAAATTGAATTCTTCCAAAATTAGACATTTTACAAGCTTCTTTACTTTCTTGATGTGTACGTTTTTGGATTCCCCCCCACCCCCATGAAACAGGTGGTAAACCTGTATTAGGATCACAAGATCATTGCAGATGAACAAAATAAATACCCATATCTTCTATAATTGTTTTATAACTTTACATAATACTTTACATAATATGTACAATAACTGTTCCAACTGATAACTGATCCAAATAACTGTTCAGTGATGTAAAAATTAAGTAAACTGATCCAAGGCAACATAAAGAAGATAATGAGTTCATACCCACCCTTAGTGCATACAGATGCTGCAAAAATGAGCAAATGGCAGAAAGTCGTCAAAACATATCCAGTTAAATCCCATCTTCAGAAACAAACCCGAGTTATTCAAATGTCACTGTGGTTGTCTTTGGATGGTTATTTTTGTGTGCATGTGTGCACAAGTAGTGTATCTTATGGTTGAGATGGTAATAATTCTTGCTGGTGATCGTAGCATGTTATTTTTTTCACATTTTTGTCACCATACAACAACACACATCATTTGAACCTCCCCCCACCCCACAACTTTAATTTCTGATCTACCTGGTGTGTCCCATTGTCTTCATGATGCTATTTGTTTAAGATTTTTTTTCTAAAAACACCTAAGGAATAAAAAAAAAAGAGCAAAAAAAAAAAACTTCACAGTCATGTTTGGTAAATCTTAAAAAGGATTGAGATTTGTGATTGTGGCATAACAAAATGTGAAAACCCTAATGCGTTTGTAGGCTGTTGCAAGGTAGAATAACTGTAGTTTACAATACAAATAATAATAATAAAAAAAATAAAAATAAAGGATACACAAATAACAGGTTAGGTGAGTGGCATTCACTTTGATTCTTCCAAGTTACACAATTGATTTAGTTCAACTGCTGAATATTTTAAGTTATATGAAATTGACACTTTATGTGAAACAAAACCATGAATGGATAATAAAAATGTCACATCATGCCCACATTTGAGTACTTATTTTATTTACTTCAACCTCCAATCAGCCGCCAACGTTCAGAAATGATATTCCATATATTTTAGTGAAGACTGAAGCCAATTAAACCAAAAAATAATCAAAATAAAAGAGTTTGAAGGAAACAAAAGCAGGGATTGTTGAAAAAGAGCAGATGGCCTTATCCTGGGGTTTTATATAAAACCCTATTAAAACACCTAGTCTATAAACGGTATTTTTCTGTTTATACCTGTTTTCTATTTCAGCCTCCGTACATTCCAGTCAAATGAGGCCTCCCATTGGACCAGTCAGTAATCAGCCCACTGGCTGGTTAGTTGTGTTCTGTAATATATTCTAATGAGCAGTGACTGCAGTTTTGATGAAGGCCTGCTACTCCTACTGCTCTTCTACTGAACTCACTCCTACTCAGGTAGTAAAATATAGCTGAGAACCACTATATAGACCACCAGCTCCACTTGTTTCCTCTTTCTGACACTAATTTGTACTCAGTCTTACATACTTTATGTGCTCTTTTCTCCTGCACTGTCAAGGTTCAATTTTCTTTTAAAATGTATTTATTTATTTTTTTCTCTTTCATCGTTGTAATTTTTTATTTGTTATTGTTTTTCAAGTCTGATAAAAGCCTTGTGGTGAAGCTGCCACTCTGATCTCCCTGCTTCCCAGTCAATTAAATCAAGAGTGGCAACAGTAGTGAGAGTATGGACCACCAGAGAATTTAGAGCCTTTTCTGTTTTGCTTCTCTTTGGTATTTAGTACATATAATATCTTTTTCTTGTGCACATCTTAGTCTGAGTCTAAGGCGTCTTTTCTTTTCAGTTGTGCTGCTCTGAGATTACCTGTCCTTTGCCTTCGTTCTCTGTCTATCTGCCTATGTCTTTCTGCTCTGCTTTCCTGATTGACTTGAGTGGGTGAAAGAGGCCAATTTGTTATCCTACACCCTAAAATTACCTTCCTAACAGTTCATGTAGTCCAAACAGGTTCAAAATCAACAGTGTTTGTGAGGATTTTAAAATGCTCTTTGATGAGGGGATTCCCCTCCAGGGAAGAGTTATTATTAAATTGCCCTACTGCTAGCAGACTGTTTTCTCAGTTGTCTGATGGCATCACTTTAGGAACTTTTCATGTCAAAATTAGCATTTAAGTTTTGTCTAAAGACAGCCTGGTAAGAACCAGCCCCTTGTCCTGCGCCATTTGCTTCGAACAGAGGGTCTGGGCTCTCTACTATTGAGAAACGATTGTTTCCTGGAGGTGTGGACTACAGGAAGATTTTAAATTTTACCCAATCACTGACGTGTGCCTTTGACATATGTAATGTTCCAGTTTGATGCTAAGAAGCTTACAGTACTAGAAATTGCCTGCAGTGTAAACAACCATCCTCCACTGCAAAGAGAGAAGTGCTGAGCCGAAGGTTAATGTTAATTTATAGGTCAATTTTGGAGAAGAAGCTTCTTTCTTGCTTATAACTCTCCCCATACGTTCTGTAAAAGTGACCAGGATGTATTTTTATGGTTGTTGTTTTTTGGGGGGAAAAAAAACCAAAAAGCAAAACAACAGACTAGGATATAATTTTAGCTCTAAACAATAATGTCAGTGACATAATTAATGACATTGGACTGGAAGTTGCTCCAAAGATTCAACACCACATATTAAGAATAGTTCTTGATGTTTCTAACAAGGAATTAATTTTTTGTTTAAGAGCTGGCCAGGGTTGGTAATCTGTTGAAGTGACTTATAAAAGAAATCTTGAGGTTTGCTTGTTGTCATTTCAGTTTTAATTTCTCTGAAGCTCGGACAGCAACAATGATATTCTGGCATTTTCCAGTTTTTGGCAAAGGTTCTTGGTTTGTTCTAAAATACTAAAAACTATGTTCTATCATCAGACTGGAATACAACAAATCAATTTCCGACCAGTAGAAAACTTAAATAATTGCCTGATTATACACTGTTTTTTTTTTATTTTTTTTAGGCTGGTTTAAAACTAAACATAAAATCCCCAAAATTACCTCACATGGCAAATACCTCTAGTTAATTCGGTGTTCTCCAAAAGTAAGCAACACTGAGGCCTTTACTGTAATTATGACTGATGATGCACACCTTGGCATTTACTTAGGAAAGTGTGAACAAATATATCTTGGTCTCACTTCTGTCCAAGTCTGGCCTTTGTTTGGCTGCTGTTTCACAGTTCTGTTAGTGCTCATACCGGGGTTCTGAAATTAGATGAAAGAAAATAAACGTAGTGCAGACTTCATTGTGTGTTTGGGTGGTTGTCAAACTTTGCTGCTAAAGGTTAATCTTCTCTCATTCCCATATGTAATTTTACAAATGCATAGCAGATACTTCACCTCCAGATGTAAAAACGTCTTCATGTCATAAGGATTATGTTAATATTGGAACGGCTCTCCATGATTAGGAGAAAGACAACAGAAATTTCTAGACAGACATTCTAGTTTTACTGCTTTGCAATAAAATGGCTTGTGGGCTGCTTTTTTCAAAGATCAACAGTTATTGTTTTCTTATGAAGTTTTCAGGGCCAGAATTTTGTGGATTTTTTGTTCCAGTCTCACTGTCCCTGGTGTTTCAAGCAGACTTTTTATGTGTGAGGAATACTTTTCCACCTCACTAGCAGAGCCGCTCAACTGTTTTCCTTGCTCATTCCTTGGATAGCGAGAGTGTATTTTCTTTTTCAGTGTGAACATTGTTTCGTTTCGCCATGGTCTGTAGAGACTGCTTAGGTGAATGGTCCAAGCTTCAAATGATCTGTGTGGGTCTGTTTGAGTTGATGAATAATTTCCAAACAAATTATATCTTAGAACTTTCATCATGCAATGTGTTTTGCTACAATAAAGCAGAAGTGTTTATTGTTGCAACAAAACACAATCCCCTTATTAAGAAATTCAAACTTTTTTCGGCTACAAATAATGTACAAGCTCTATTGCCAGAAAAGATGCGATGGGTCCCAAAATTCAACAGAACTTTTAATCTTTGGTCTCTCAAGTCTATTGAAACATTGTCAAAATAGTAAAAGGAATGAAATATTTAACAAATTTTATTGTTGTTTAACCCTCCGCGGTCTTAAAGGATCCAAAATTAGTTAAACATGTTGGCCTAAATATATTGTAATTTTCCTATTCACAAAAAAAATTGCTGTTTGTGATACACCAAAACTCACAATTACTTCGGAAAGTAATTATGCGTTACTTTTTATGAGGATTTTTTGTTATATTTTTCATCCATGGAAGTCACCGCTTTTTCATCTGTACTGGAATCTACAGAGTAAACACAAGAATCACATTCAGTTTTATTGGTGTAATTTTTCATAATACCACACTGCGTCACTTTTGACTAATTTAAAAATAAAACACGGTGAGGAGAGTCTGGATTGCTTCTCATGAGAAAAGAAAGATACAATGGACACAACTTCTAAAGGAATTATTTGTGCTCTCAACATTTCTCTCCAGAAGACAGTCATTTGTACGAGCAAAACTGATGAAGGATCTAACAGGTTATCATTACCATCCCAAGCTAAAAACAAATGCAGTGCTGACCATTTTTATCCACAAAGTGCCTAAACCCTACTGCCGCCAGCTAGTGAGGTTAAAACGCTGGGAGAAACATCAGAGAAAGGCAGGGTCGGAGCGCTTTTAAATGCTAACCGAGTTATTGCTACTGCGACCGGTACTGAATATGAAACTATGGACTGACATTGAACCATAAACAGCTGTTTTGTGTGTGTGACTGATAGGACAACCCTGCTGCTTCCCCGCTGTCTGACTATGACATTTTCCATGCTCCTCCTGAGCACCACTCTCAGACTGGTTAAAAATGTCAAAAAGCAAATATTTGCTTCTTGCCCAATTTGCCATCTTCACGCAAGACAACTACAAAAAGTTATAAAAAATTAGCCCAACATAATCTTCTAGGATGCAACAAGCTTAGAGTGTCCTACATTTATTTTTAATCACATGGCACTTTTGTGTTTTAAAACTTTTAGTTAAATATAAGGTTTTACATTTTGAAAATGTTTAAGAGTAAAGGAGCAAGTTTATTTAGGTAAACAATCCAACCCTGTCAAAAATCTGCATGTGTCATTATTTACGATTCAGCAACACTTTGCTGCCTGATGTGTTTTATATTCCAAAAGCAAACACCTCCACACGTTTGCCCTAAAATTTCAATAGTCACCTGCTAACACACAGCTTATTAGTCCACAGAGCCGCCGCCAGCGCTGAATATTTTAACAGTGACTTGTTATTGTTTTAAAGGTCTGTTTACTCTGCAAACCCGCCTCACATACAGACCCTTTTCTGGGCTGCCACCCAATAACTTTAATAGCTGGGTGAGTCTGGGGTGGCCAAATGCAAAACCATTGCTGCATATGTGGTAAAAAAAAAAAAAAAAAAACTACATGGATTTTATACATTCATGTTCTTCTCTGCTGCCCGAACCTCTATGATATTTTATATGTGTGCGGGGACGGGGACATCTAGATGGTTTTAGCCCAGATGTTCTGGTCCTTTTAAAGCTGAATTTACCTTTTAAAATCTTTTCAGGGAGGTGATTATTGCATTGTTTGTTTGATTAACAGTCACAAGAGAAAAATATGCAAGCATTTAAGTCAATCAGTGTTGAATTGTTTTCAGATGACAGGTATATTTCAGAGCCACATCAAAGAAATTACTTTGATTTGTTGAAGTGGGGTTTTGTAAAGAAGTTTGCAGAATTCTATCTTAGAGTCTTTAATTAGTTAATTGGTTTTCCTGTCAATCACTAAAAGAACTTTGGCCATTTTCTGTTAAGTTTGTGGTGTTCAAAAGTGTGTCAAATGACCTTCCTTTGATAAACACCTATTTAAACGAATTTTACTTTGTTTTTCTCTTTCATCTTCACTATGCTCACTATCACCTTAGCAGCAAGATTCTCACAGGACAAACTTTGGGTTTGGTGTGTTGCCTTTCTTGATGCTAGTTAATTGACTATCGAAGCTGGTTTATGCTTTGTTGTTCTTCACAAGTTTGTTCCTCACTGCTTCATGCAGCTTTAATAGGAGCTACACCTACGAGCTTGCATGAAAAAGAATTTGGAGGAGAATGATAGTAATATTTCAGAAATACTCAAACTTCTTCATGCAGATCTTAGGCTCTACTTACACCTGACTTAAGACAATACCACAACCTTAACCCTCCTGCGGTCTTACCACAATGCTCACGAGGATGCGGCACAACGGGACTGTGGGGAAGCAGATGTTCTCCTGTCAGCCCGTCAATTGAGTTCCCAAAACCACACACAAAAAAAATTGTGACAGCGCATGCAGGGTCAGTGCGATCCCGCTTGACTGCACACAGGGTAAAAAGCTCACAGGGTCACCAGAGAGTTAAAAATAACATAGATGAAAATATATGGAGAGATTTCTGCAGTGCATCAGAAATCCACTTTTGTCCTCTTTTCACATGATGGAGCATAAAGCTTCCTAAACACAAACGGAGACACACACAAAACAGTTGTACAGAACTCTTGGTGGTTGCATATCTGGGACCTGGGTGTTGTG
Organism: Brachyrhaphis roseni; assembly: GCA_903066815.1. Lineage (NCBI taxonomy): Eukaryota > Metazoa > Chordata > Actinopteri > Cyprinodontiformes > Poeciliidae > Brachyrhaphis > Brachyrhaphis roseni. The sequence continues at coordinate 7,290 of CAEFZY010003440.1, forward strand.
TGGCTTGTGAAGTGCAGCCTGCATACACTTGCGTAGAGTGGTCACAATATAATTTATAGCAGGACTAACCGCGCTTGCCTCAAGCAGCTCTCCAAGTGATTTTATAGGAACACTCTTAGCAGTTCAGCTCCTGTGTAGTTACTATGTGAATCTAGTGCTCTGCATCTATGCCATATTTTTTATGACTGCACTTGGAGAAAGTTGTCAAGAGAGCACTAGATAATGTTAAATTATAGTGAAGGGTTGCATGCTTACTGCGCAAAAACACTGCTGTATTGAAACCCCTTTAAATGCATTTATTTATGCTGGTGACATAATGAAATTTACAGTGTTTCCTCAGTAAACTGATGGTGCAAAAATGTGCTATTTATATATGGGGAAGTTCTGCAGATCATGAGGAAATCTCCCAGTGCAGAGGTCATGCTCATTGTGGTTGCATTGTGGTACGACAGCTTCTTTCAAAAATTCAATGAGTACAATTAAGTGAAGACTTTTGAACTTCAAAAGTTCAAGTTAATATTAGTTTCTTTTTGGGTGTGTGTGAAGTCAGTGTTTTATTAGGTGAAAGTGGTGATGGACATTTAGGCACACTGTGGTTCTGTATCAGTACAGAAGATAAAGATACAAACTAAAAGGTGATGCTCTAACAGAAATATTTTACTTCTGGTTTAAATTAGTCTGATTTTCATACATAGGTGATAAATCTGTTTATAGTTTATTTGAGTTTTCCATAATCATTAGAATATTTATTATTTGAAAATAGGATCTGTTGTCTTTTTGGAGGTTTTGAGGATACATAACTCATTCTCCATTTTCTAACACCCCATCTTTTTTGTTATCTTTGTTATCACCTTCCCTTCACACCTTTCTTTTCTCCTGTTTCTCCTACTCGCCATCCATCTCCTTTTGGGTCAAAATCTTCCTCCTCTACTCCACATTAATTGTTGTCTAGCCGTATCACGCAAGCATTCCCAGCTGGGACTCATTAGACCTGCGTCTGTCTCTGCCTGAATGCCTGTGTGTCTGTTTGTAAATGCAGGGTAATTCCCCCTCTGTCTTTGATGAGCAGGTTGATCCAAGGCTTTGGTCTCAGTTTTGCAAGATGTTTCACACTTAAACATGTGCTTTTATTGTCCCATGTATCATGCAACAGCAACAATTGAACTTTGAATGCATGGTTGCTTCATAGACAAGTCAAATAAAAGTCAAATAAGCAGGAGATATATCACTGTTCAGCATGTCGTGGCACATAATAAGAAAGTGGCATAAAAAAATTAAATACTGAATCTGCTGTAATACCTTATGTTGTACAAACATGCACATTTTTTAGTTCAAACTGTTATTGCGCAATAGCCAGCCCCGCCCTAAACCTCACAACTCCCATGGACTGACTACTGACCAGGTCTCCGTCTAAAGCAGGGGTGGGCAACTCCAGGCCTCGAGGGCTGGTCTCCTGCAACTTTTAGATATATCTCAACTTCAACACACCTGAGTCAAAATAATGACTTCATTAGTCCTGTTAATGAAGTCATTGGCAGGACTCTGAAGAACTTGACTGCACTTAGGAGGGGATTCAGCTATTTGAGTCCAGTTTGTTGGACCAGGGAGACCGCAGGACATTGTCATTGCAGGACACTGGCCCTTGAGGGCCAGTTATTTCAGTCCATTCAGGCATTTTCACCCACTCACAAGTAGAAATGTGATGTGATTCAACATCTCTTTATTCTTTCGCAGCTACGGCCAACAAACATCTATCAGCTGAGGTAAGCTTGGATCTCTTGTTGCATTAGAGAGGATTTGGGTTTCTAAGTTTCTAGAGCGCTCTTAATCAGTCTTCCTTAACCTCATTATTCACTTTGGGTTGGATTTGTTATAACAAAGAAAGTTAAATCTTTCTCTACATGCGTTATATCAGTGTGCTACAAAACTGTTTACTGAGTTGTGGTACATTGAAAGTTTGCTGAAATGTAACACATTTTTAGGCATTAACAACCAAAAGAACATTTCACAAATTTATTTAAGTGGCGCAGTGTGCATTAGATGAAGATTAACTGGGAAAACAAATGTTTGAAATTACCATTGTGATAAAACGGTAATTTCGTAATTTAAATGTAATTTATTACATTATTTAAATTGTAATAAATTACACATGAAACTTACAATATTTGAGTTTTTTTTTATTTGTTTTTATTAAGCATTGTTTTCTTTCTCTCCACCTTTTCTCATTTCAAGACAATTCAGATATGTCTAAGTCAAACCCATAGCAGTAATAAGAAAAGCAGCCATGAGATCCTTTCTAACTGGAGGAGCTGCAGAGATCACACATGGTGGTGGCAGGGTCATGCTAATGGGGACACTTTCCTTCAGCAGAGTTAAAACACATAGCAAGACTCTAATTTGGTGACTTCTAAATGTTTTCATTAGTGGTATCATAATAAAAGGGGTTGTATGAAAATACACACCATAAGTTAGCACTTATGAATCGTTTTTTGTTGGTCTATCCCAGATAGAGTAAAATACATGAATGCTTGTTTTTCCCATGTGACCAAATGTGAAAAGTTTATGAGGTGGAGTATATGGAAAGAAAGAAAAACAACCTGTAGCATCTGGGTTCTGATTAGGGCCTGAGGTGTTAAAAAATATATTTGCTAATTACCCTCAGCCCTATATCCTCATAAAAAAACTATAGCATGATAAACATCAGTGCCAATTTCAAATTTATTTTTGTCCTGCTCTTTTGTGCTGTATTTGTCTTGGGTAATACTAAAAATGGTGTAAGCCTAAGGCAGACCAGACTGTGCCCATATAACATGTTGCACAATATATGAGAGGAGCATGAAGTCTTTGATGGCTTCATCCTCAAAATGCAAAGTGCAGACATTACAGATGTATGGACTGTGGTCTGCTGCTTTCAGGAGGGCAAGCCTTGAAACTATTACAATAACTCCAAACAGCAGCGATGGTAATAAATATAAGGTATGCTAAATGGATTTGGAACCTAGAACATTTTTAAATCAGCAATAAAAATACAAAACAGATTTGCAATGGCATTTAGGATGTAACTTTTATTCAATGCTTAAAGTGAAAGATGGAGTTACTGTATGTTATATAATAACGGACTTATTGGAGAGAGTTTGATGTCTTCTATTCATGGTGCTGGGCAATGCCATATGCAGAAAATAAATACACACTAAATTCAATATTTCATCATCAAAAAGTACTTAGTCTACCCTTCCTTTCTGGTCTCCTTTTCTTCTGGAGATGCCTCTTCCCAAACTTTTGAAGTCTGTTCCCATCCCCTGACTCCTAATCATGCAGAAGACCAGGCTTTTAAAGCCAAGAGTAAGATAAACTCTGAATACAGAATACATCTGGCCAGGAGAGCTGCAGTAGTTATAAAACAGGTTTGGGCCAGCTGCAGTCTGAGCCATGTAGAGAAGTGATGAGGAAAGGTTTACCGGGTTGACTGAAAAGACAGTCAGGAAGTTAGACAAAATTGCGAAAATAAGAACTTGAAATATGAAAAAAGATTTAGTAGGATCAGATATATCTCAAGTTCCACTAATCAGATCAGAATTAGCAGATGCGCGTCATTAATACCATGCTATATATATTTTTTTTACTGACTTCAGTAAATCAATATAATCTTTATTTTGGCATTTTTCTTACCAAATTTGTGAAAAATAGTCACATCCCTCCTGTTCTGAAAGTTTTTGTTTCTGGTTTGTTTGGATATGTTTTGTGAATCTGAATTTGATTTGGGTCTCAAATAGTAAAGTTTTCTGACATCAAGCATATCACAAAAAATTTACAATGTACTGATTACAGTTTTAAGAAACAACTGAAAATATCCTATAAAATAATTTATTATTGTAATATATTTATGTGTGTGTTTGTATACTTATGAAAGTAGAAATGTTATATATGTATGTGCTTTATATATGAGGGTATTATATTGCATTGAGAACAGTAGAGGATGCAGTAATAGCAAATTTTCAATTTAAGTAATTACAACCTGCTCAACATTTATGGGAAACATAAATTCATCTTTTGTTTCTGTTGTATTTATTTCACACAACTAGAGAAAATTCCAGTCACTTTTGCACTCTCCTTTAAACCTTGAGTTTTACATTTTTAAACCATTTAAAAACTTCCTGAACTATTTTTATTTTCATCCTGAAATTTGTTTTGTTAACTATCAGTGTTTTTGTGACCTTGCTTGTTCACATAATACATGAATAAAGCCATAATTTCTGTCTAATTTCATGCGAAAAAAACAAACAAACTCCAGCATCCTTTTGTCTACCATATGGAGGTTGTTAGAGTGGAAAGCAAAGCAAAATAGTCAGCTCATGAAGACAGGTTACACAGACTGGACTCTGCAGGAAAAGAGGGTGCGCAAACACACACAGCAAGGATATTGGACAGTTACCAGAGAGAATCAGAGATAAGGAAATTGAAGAGTGTCTTTCCTCTGTCTCATTCGGCTTGTTTTCTCTCTAAACAGTCAGCAGAAGCACAGCATTTAAGGTCCTGTTTTGAAATAGTCCGACATCCTTCACAGGACACGCACATTTTTCAAAAATGATCCAATTAGATGCAAAAGCACAAGCAAAACAACGGTTTCCGTCTGTTTTAGCAGCTTGGGGCAGTGAGGAGTCAGAAACATGAGGAATCTCTGTAATCCTGGCACCTGTGCAGATGGCAAGAAAGACAGTCTTGACCAGGTATGTCAGCGTCAAGGTATAAAGAGACTTTCAAAAGACTTGGTTTAAAAAACTAAAGTTTTTATGGTTCCTTTAATAAAACGCTAGGAAACAGGCTGGAGTGACCAGGGTTTCTGTTTCACAGAGTGAAAACTCTGTGTCCCTACTCCACCTGTTGTTATACTGCCAGTCAGCAAGATGAAAGAAGACTCATTCACATTTTATTTACTTACAAGAAGGCCAAGCAAAGTTTGTTTGTACTGCTCCATTCATGGACAAGACAATCCAAAGTGCTTTGCAGGAAATCAGAGGAAAGACAATAAAACAGAGACCTTTGAGCTTTGTTCAGAATGAGAGCACAATATTACAAATGCAAAAAAGCATGCATTGAATAAAACAAAACAAATGTTAGAGAGCAATTTGAAACTGAAATGCATTTTTACAAAATGTACTTTTTACAATACGTTATATGTCAAGATAATATAAAATAAGCAAACGTAGCAAATTATGTTACTGGAACTGGAAATTCAGTTCGATTACTTCGGAAATTACCCATACTGTCCAATTTTCTTCAAAGAGTTATTGTAAATTCTGATGGCTGTAACAGAAAGGATCTCTTGTAGCAGACTGTTCCAGAAAAGCTTCAGACTGAAGGACCCTGAGATGTAGATGTGGAGCAGCCTTCATAAATGTGCTTTTTTGCACACTATTTATCCAGACAAAGTGCTGTAAGTGAACTTGAGGTCATCCTTTCTTGTCATCTTGCACAACACCCTCCATTATATCCATAATAAAAAAGACCGTGAGGCTGTCTGGATTAGTCTCTGACCACAAAGCGTCCAGCAACCTGCGGTTCCTATTAGGCGGCCATCACTTTTGACAGTCTAATAAAGCTGGAGTTTTTCCGATCGGCCTTTTCCTATTGTTTTAAGTTCTGAAGTTACTGTCTGCTGCTTTTGTATACACGGCCTAGAAAAACATGAGCAAGAATGTGGTGCGGAGTGATTTGGCAGAATGGCATCTTATTATGTATATTTTTAATCCTGTACCGATATAGAAGAATAACATTTGACACAATTTAGTGATCATGTAACACAAACTCAGTTTATTGCTAATATAACAAGACACTTGAACTTTATTAGTGATTAAGATTGCATTAAATAAAGCAAATGACTGTGCCACAGTCTTTGGTGTAATTATCTATGCTTATCCTGTATGACAGCTGGAACTTTGGCCAAAAACGATTTACTGCTTTTGTGTGATGCAAACATATGTTTCACATTAGTTAGCGTATTCTGTTCTTTTAATTTCTTTATTATGATATGTGAACTCATGATTCTCTGACCTCTGGTGCACTCTTTATCATCAATGTTAGTTATTAAAGCCACAATTGTCCTTTTTCTTCTTTTTAAGGAATTGGTGCAGGTAAGCTCTCAATTTACTCTTACTCCAGTTCAGTTTGGTTGAAATATATGGATAAATGCGATGATTCAGAAAAATAAAACATGGTATTTTTTATTTACCAAGATAATCTCACACCAGTTCATGCCTTGTTCAATCAAGCTGCTCCTAAACATCAGTCGCATTTGAAATAGGGTCTGTTTTCAGGTATAACACCCATTCTAGTTGAGGACCTTTAAAATTACATTATTCCTGTATGTGAGTCTGTATTTTAAGCTGAATCCAGCACAGAATCCATGCAAACCATGACATCAATGGGACATCTTCCAGTGTGTTGAAAGGCTAAGTGCATTGCTGAAAACCTCATCAAGGTTTCTGAGAACTCCAAGATTTTCAGACCCCTCCTTGCAGGCGCACACAGACAACCCCGCTAAACCATCACCGAACTCATCCCCTCTGTGATTTCCCCCTTTGTGAGGCCCAGTAGGAGCATGCTTGGCTGAAATGAAGCAGGCATTGTTTTACTGCGAAGCAGAAAGGAGGGGAGAGAAATGGGTAAAATTATTTGGTCAGGGCCATGTCAGTGTGAAAGTTATGAGTGTAGTGTTATCCCCATATATTGTTTTTTCCTCACGGTTGTCAATTTCACTTCATTACTACTCTGATTTCATGTAGGTTATGGTATAATTCTGTTAACCTCAGCTCCAAAACAAATCCTTGATTTTATTATGAAATAGTTTCTGAGAGGTTTATTATATTTTAATTTATGGTATTTCTTGTCTCCAATGGTAACAAGTGTCTTTTCCTAGTAAGGTGGCACAGGTAAGTTTCTAGTAGGTTTCTTTGGATCAGTCCTTTAAATAAAGGTGTAGCTAACATTGCATTATCCAAGTTAAACTGTATTATTTGATAATCCCACATTTTAATCTGCGTCTCCTGTGCAAGAAGTCACTTGTTTATATGAAAAAATTCATACATGGAAGTCATAAAGAACATTTATCGAAGCATCATGCTTTGAAGGAATAAAACAAGAGGTAGGATATGAAGTGCAGAGTAGCTCTCCTTCCTCTGCTCAAGATTTGAAAGTACCTGAACAAATGTTTGTAGTACAGAGCATATAGTGCTGTGGCTGCATATGAGACTAAAATAACAAAGACATTAATAGTATATTTTAAAAAATGCAGTTTATATAATCTAGGTTAAATTAAACCCTATTAATTACAATCAAGAACATGCTTTCCAAATTGCTTTGGACAGGGGAGGCAAAAGGAGGAAAAAATGTCAAACTTAAAAAAATAAAGACTATCTAAAAACATTGCAGACAGTGTACCATGCATGGGAGCAATATAATTCTTTGCATTGCATGCATAGCTAACTCAGATTTTTCAGTTTATATGCCAACTCCACATAAATGTAGCATAACCGAGATCCAAAGCACACACAGACACCCACAGGCATATTCTGAGCTCCCTGGTAGAAGTCTTTTCCACAGCTCCTTCCCACATGACCACAAAAACCCCACTGGCTCTTTGTGCTACCGTCATGTTCCTTGTGGTTTTACTTCACGTTACCCTCAACACATATACCAGCTCCACCCACAAGCTTCTTTTATTTCCAGTGGTCTAACCAGAGAAAGAACGAACGTAGGTGCATGCGATTTTGACAGCTACTTCTGTAAGCCCAACAAAGTAAAATTTCAAAAGAATTTTGTCTGAAACAAGATATCTACATGCACTGTAAAAATATTAAACCTATAATCTGACATTAAATTTGTTACGTTTTTCTGTTTTTGGTCAGTCAGGGTTGTTGACATTATTTTTATTTTATAAATGACAAAAATAATGGAGTAGAATTTATTTTTAATTTTTCCTTTTTTTCAAAATCAGAAGTTTTTGTGTTTGGTAGAGTTGCATTTTTAGACGTATGACTTGAATTAAATATTTGGGTATCATTCCACAAACTCCTCGCAATAGTTTTCTGAAATTTCAGTCCATCTGGACCGATTCTACACCTTTTTTCCAAATGTAACACTAATCATTATGGTAATAACCTTTACTTTTAGTTTTACCTTCCAAATGGTAATTTGTTGCTTTTGGGAGTCATGGCTTCTTCCTCACTGATTGGCTTTTCACCCAATACAAGAACATAATAATTACACTCTTACCAGACTCAACCAGTATTTTACAAGGTCTTTATCTTTTGTTCTGGTGCTGATTGCCACATTTTGCACTGAACAGCATGATGGCATGAAATCATCATGGTGTTCCTGCATGCAGTTGTTTTGAGCAGATGACTGTGGTACAGTCAGGAATTGTTTTCAAGGATGAACTAGAATAGTGAAAGTCCACAACCTGCAACATGGTGAGTCATGCTTGTCTTCATTTACAAAGCATCGATGGGACTATTGGAAGCTGGTGTGTGGTTCAGGTGAGTGTGGTCAACTTCCTACCAACATCAGCTCAGCAGCAGCAACAGAAGCAGGTTGGGGACGAGTGGAAAGAAATATACGGAGAAAACTAAACACAATCGGAAGTTATCGTTACTTATGGCACTCAAACAAAACAAAAGCTTCACAAAGTGTTCACGTAGCGTTTAGGAAGCTGTAACCTGTTTTGTTGTAACTTGTGAGCTTACATAGACACTGTTGTTTGTGCTATAAAGAATTTGTTATTTTGAATAAACTGTCATGCTGTCATTTGCACAAACACAATGCAACAACATGGAAACAAAAGAATAATGTTGAAAAAAATCAAGGCTGAAATATCAACAGGGGAAAACCTCAAAAAGTGCCACATTTGTTCCGACTTTGCTGCGGCCCACCCACCGCTCCAGTGCATCAGTCCTGCACTGTTGTTACTGTGGTACATGATGAAGAACAGAGACAGTGACCTTGTATAGGCTTGCGCCCCCTTTGTTAGTGTGTGGTGCTTTGGTTTAATTCAATCCATCCTACAAGCACCTCCACGACAAGTTTTGAAGTTCCTGCAGTGAAAAAAATAGCTTTTTTAGCCATATAATGAGCCACTTCAACATTTTATTTCATGCATATGTATGTGTAAGTATCCTGTTTCCTTTAACAGTAATAGATTCATATTGTCCTTTTCAACAGTATTTATACACCTTACACTCTATAAATTTTGCTTTGTTACATCAACGAGGTTTATTTGAACATGTGCATGTATTTGTTTTTTAGACCCCTTTAATCTGCTACCCTTAAATAGGCACGCTGGAGTTTTTTGTCTTTTTTTCAAAATCCAAGTTAAAAATTAATTTTCTCAGAAAAAAAAAAAAAAAACAAGTTAGACAAGTATACCTGTCATTCCTCAAAGTAATTTCCTTTGCTGGTTATTTTCTGGCTTCTTGATGTGCAATATAGATATATTGTTATGTAATTAGTGCATAGTTTTACACTAAGGGCTCCCAACTCCAGGCCCTTGAGGACTACTACCCTGCAACTTTGAAACATGGTAGTGGCAGCATGATGCTATGGGAAGAATTTTCCTCTGCAGTGACATAAAATATGATCAGAGTTGATGGGTAAGATGGACAAAGCTAAATACAGGGGAATCATGCAAAAAAATCAGACTGAGCCTGAAACAGAGATTCACCATCCAGCATTTTGCAATGGTTTCACAATGCAATCATGTCTTAGTCATATGTTAAAATGGCCCAGTCAAAGTCCAGACCAATTAAGAATATTTGGAAAAACGATGTTCACAAAAACTCTCAAATGAATCCGACTAAGCTTTATTGATTTTGTAAAGAAAAATGTTCAAAACGTCAAGTTTTCAGACGTTAAAAGATGTGGTTGAAATACATAGTCCTCTATTATATTGTTTATTTGCCTAATTACAACAAATCTAAGTGTTAAGACGTACATTGGGAAATGCAATGGTTAATGTGGTCTCTGTGTTTACAAGCAGCCAATAAATTAGTCTTTATTTGATCCCATGTCAAGCCCTCATGCCCTTCATGTTGACTCTGCTGTCAGGTAGCCAGAGATCAAGGACTAATAGAGTCTTTCTGCTCCCTTAGACGTTGCCAGCAACCCGTGGTCTAACGCTGGGTCGTGCCAAAGTTTGAGGAGAGAAGGCCAATGTAAACAACAAATATATTTTCATTCGGGCCGAAGGCATATTTGCCTAGAGAGTGCGGGAAGGAAGAGTTAAGGTGAGGAAATAGGAGAAAAGCAAAAGCAAGAGAGGAATAAAATCGATTAGGTGTGACACAAAGAGAGAATGAGAAAAAAATTACATTAAAGTATTTTTGGCCCGATCTTGCTCGAGCTCTGGAAAATGTTTCATCGGTTTATCAAAAGACAAAAATGTTCATAAAAATACATGTTTACATTCCTGCTTTTATCTCTGTATCAAGAACTTCAGGACGAAACACAAGTGAGTCCCATTTTAGGCCCCTTTCTCGTCAGGATTTTTTTCCTTTGCAAACATACTTTTTTTGCAGGCTTGTTTGTCCGTGTTTCATTCCTCCCTCAACACTGCTCACTCTTTCCGAAGCGATAAACAGAGGCCTCAGCTCAGCGCAGGCCAAGGCAAATGTTTGAGCCACCTGTTGCAGGAAACTTGAAGCCCTCAGGAGATGTTAAGATGGAGTCTGAGGCACGACTGCGATCCAGGTACAGGTTACCTCTGAAGCGGAAAAAGAGAAGGAAAAGCAAAATGCAGAGCTCTCTATTTCTTGGGTTTATTTTTCAGCCAATGTTGAAGCGGTTTAAGTCAAAATTAAAAGAGAAATTTGCAACAGAACAGATTTAGATAAATACACTTTTCATTTAAAACATTTTGTTTCCAATTATAAGTATTTCATACTTTCACCCTACTTTTAGCGATATTTTAATGATAGTTTATGTAAGTATAAATATTGGATTACTTTCAGGTTAGCAGCATTTTCTGCTGGTTTTCTGCTTTTATGTCACACTGGATTTTTGTAGTCTCAAAAACTCAACTAAAACGTCTAAATTATAACGTTTGAGAAATTACCTTAAGACAGACAGAACTGCAGTTGGAGTCGAAGCTGAGAAACGCTCTAACCAACAGAGGGACTGAAGTGAAAGAACTACGGAACAAGAATGCAAGTGGTTAAGAGAAAACAAACGGCCTGTTCTGATCCACAGGAGCCACCATCTTTCCTCGCTTTGTCCTTAATGTTCTGGTTCAGTTTGTTGGATTTTCTGACAGTTCCAAGACTTGGAGATCCTTCCTTTTTCCTCTCCAAAACTCCTTCTAAATTTAACATTAGATGTTATACCTTCAAGTCTTTTCTTTCAACTCCAGAAAGAGAGAGACAAAGAAAGCTTTTGCTAACTTGTCTTAGATAAAAATGTTAAAAGCTTTTTTTCTTTTCAGGAAAACTTTTAGCTGACTTTCTTTCTCTTACTCTTATTTTCTTTTACTTGATAAATCATAAACAAAAGCTTTAGTGTGATTAATAACCAATAGGTTATAACTCTTAATCTCAGCCACATCCAGAATATCTTTTTTTATTTTCCTTTAATCCTGTGATGTATCATTCCTTAAAGTGATAAGAGAATTAATGACTAAACTAATTGAAACAGATTATGTACATGGCATAGTATGGTTTATGTAGCATATCACTTGTTACATGTCAATGCTAATAATATTGTTAAGATGCAGTACGACTTACATGTGAAGTTCACCATGGCAAAATACTTTGCCCTGATATGTTTTCTTTTCGGATGGTACTTTTATAACTTTTTCAGAATATATTTCCATTTCCATTATTCTGGGTATGCTTACATTTCAATCTTGGAAGAAAGGATGAATAAGACCTTTTTCCAAGTGCATTCTTTGACTTCTTATAAGAAATCCTCTGCTTAAGAAACTCTTATTGTTGCATTTGATAGTTCTTTTAAATTTGCTTAGTGTTATCAAAAGATGCTTTTTCTTTTGTTGCTTACAAGAGGAAAATTAATTTGACTAGGTACCAGTAGAATATAAACATAACTAAAAGTAAGATGCGTTTGTGGCCACAAATTAAACCAAACCCTGAAGCGTTAAAGGATTGAAAAAAACTAGTTGATCGTGAGAAGGGGGAGATCTCTTGGTTTACCTTCTGGGTTCCAGGAACTCCCTTGGTCTGCTTCCAATGATTGCCTCCACCTCCACCCATAATACCCCCACCCCCAGCCTTCTGCAAACACCCCTTCAAGTCACTTCCCACCCTTCATCCCCAAATTCTCTGGCAACCCCTCTAATCACCTCCATCACCCCTCTTCCTCTCGCTCTTTGGCGTCCCATTGAACCTCCTTCCCACTCAATAAACATTGCCCCTCCTCCCATCGATTGCACCGTTACCCCAGACCTGCAATTGCATTGGTTCATTTACCTATCCTCCAGTCCAGTCCGTCTTTGTCAAAGTCAGCTTGCAGCCTCCTCCTTTTCCCCTTTTTTATGTCTCTCTAGGCTCACCAGGATGTAAAATATTCACAGCTGCTTCTGCGGTCAGGTAGCACAGCCACAGGACTCTGAGCAAACAGAGGAGCTGCAAATGTGTGAAGCCAACAGTGTACATTTCATTTGAGGTCCAACACAGGTCCGATAGATCCAGATGCAGTCAAAACAGAAACCGCATACTGAGCCTTGCCGCAAACTCCACAAACCAAACACCTAGCATACCAGGCATAATCGTAAACTTAAAAAAAGATAGCGAACCAGCTTTAATAAAGACGTTAGACTCTCTGCAGCAAAAAAAGAGTGAACCGACTAACTCAGATATCAGCGGTAATCAGTGTAAAACATCTGTCTTGAATAAATGTCTCGCTCTCAAATTCTTGTAATGGATTATGGGCAAAGGCAAGAGCGCATTAAGTCATGTTGAAGTTTCAATAAAAACGCAACAAGCAATTCCAAGAGCCTGACACGTGTTATACTGTAAGAGCAGACCTCAATCCAAATTCTCAGAGCAAACAAGTGGACAAATTTGCATCAGATATCTAAGTTTCAGTCCAGATTTATTGTGCCAATAAGGTATTAAAGGGGATATTTAAATCTCCGAAGCTGCACCACCAAAATAATGAAGACATTTCAGGCTAGGAATGCCAGTCCTTGAACTTTATGAGGGAGGGAAAGAGGAGGGGTATCAGTGTCTTGAACACATTTCAAAGTAATTGTACTTGATATGTCGTTTACAGAACACCCAAGTAATCATATAAACAAAGGACTAGATGCCCTGGGAGGATGAAAGGAAATTCGAATCGCCCTCTGATGCATCATACTTACTCACGCTTTGACATGAGCGTTGGACGCCGAGGATTCCTGAGCATAATAAGAGGATCGAGGGCCTTCTTGTGATAAACACAGTGAGACAGACGGACACTGGTGGATTCTGTCATATACGTGGAAATTAACTTGGACACACATGCAAGGGCATACACAGAAACACAAGGAAGAGCGGCTGATAGCGTTGTACGCAGTGGACAAATTACACACACTGCAGCCGAGTGGGCAGAGAGGAGGACTCTGTTTGTGTGTGTCGGTGTGATAACCTTTCTCCGTGTTGGATCCAATTAAAGAGCTGGAATCTCTCTTAACTTCGCAGACACGTGAGGAAAAGTTTCAAGAAGTGTGAGAAAATGAAAAGCCGAGCTAGAGCAGCAGAGTGCAACAACGCGAGAGCGGGATTTTAAGGAGAAGCAGAGAGAATCGAAAGAAAACATGACATCATAGTTAATTAGAATCAGGTGATAAACAAAGCGGTGATATTTATGTTACACCATATGCCCTGCTCCATGTCTCTTTCAGTCTCGGGGGGTTCAGCAACAGGTTTTAGACATGTAAGGTCAAGGAGGAGGCTTTTCCCAGCTGCTGGGACCACACTGATGCACATACGACGCTACCCAGCCGCCTGAGTGTGTCTCTGTCTCACTCTGAGCATGTGTGTGTGTGAATGGGTCGGCCATTTCTAAAACCTGTTTTGTCTTTGTTGTTATCACATAAAAGACTGTGTTTATCCTCCAGGAAGCCATGTGTACTTGTAATGCAAAGGTCTGAGCAATGAGAAATGGAAACCCCTGAAGTAATCAGCCAGGTCGTCTGCTGGGCTTCTTTCAAACTCTAATTTTTTACAGATTCCCAACTCATGCCTTGCTTCAAAAAGCTGTTCACCTGCTTACTATCATCACTCTGAAAGCACTGCTCGCAAAAACCTATGAGCCACATCTCCCAAACTGGCAGACGTGCGAGTGTCTCAGGAAGGACGTTTTTAAAACACACAGGACAATGTACTGGCTTGCTGCAGAATTATATCTTTTTAATAATGAGTATTGTTGTGACCTTTAACATTTGCTTATTTTACACTGTCCTTTGTTCACTGTAAATAAGAATTTTATACATATTACTGTTATCTATCACAGATTACTGTTGCTGATGTTATTTGTTACAGGATAGTAATATGGCTGTCAGTAATGAGGTTATGACACTTGATCAAACCAAAATACTGCTACAGTATTACAAATAATTTGTTACAGTATCTTAAGTAATAAGTAATTAACACTTACTTATATTTTGCAGAAAGTTAGGAATTAAACATTAATATTTCAGAAAGTATGAAAAGGTAGTGAAAGTAGTGAAGTCATTAGCACACATACTACCCTCTTTTTGTGCATTTATGCACTTTTATCTGAATAAGACTTTGCAATATAATACGTTAATATTTTCATAATAATAAACATTGTCTTGTGCCTTCTGTGTTTGTATTCCCGTTATTTTTACAAAAAAATATAAAAGTAAATGATATAATTATTTTTTTAAATCCATTGGTTAGTTTTTTTTGTTGTTTTGTTTCTTTATAAAATAAAATCCAAACATTGAACACAGACAAGTTAAAGACAAATATATTCTTTTTATTTATACAAGCTTAAATGATTATTAGTTTAAAAAGAGAAGCATAACTGTTAGAAAAAAAGACAAGAATATGTCTTCTATTCTTTGTTTCTGTTAAATATAACATAAAATAAATAAATCTGAAGAAAGAGACATGATATAGTAAGATTTGTGGTGGTGCCATCATGAACAAGCTATTCTCTCCTTTTACTGCTTCCGTTCAGGTTAATAAAGATACTTTTATCTTTTTTTTTTCCATGCACTCCACAAATCTACAAATGTGAATGACATTTTGGCACAGATGTTTCCTTTGTGTTCATTGTGCCAGTGTACTTTATAACTTAAAACTGAAAATAATATATACATTGTATACTGATATATATTCTTTTTTTAAAATAGTGTCCTTATCCAAACAAGCAGTCCACTCCATATATTTCATTTTGTTTCTTTCTCAGTGCATTTTACAGACCAGGTTCAGATCTGTCCCATGTAGCCACCACCGTAAGTCCAATAGATATCCTGCAGTTTGCTGATACGTCCCATCATCGTGGCTGCACCACCATGGGCAAGAAGTGAGTTGCTGTGCTTTTCCTCCGCATTTTCTTTCCCTTTGCCTTCAGCGGTTTTCCTCTGGGGTTCAGTCCAACAAACATGCACTTGTTTTTTTTTGTCCTCCACTCGGCAGAAGCGTAGGTGTTGTACCTGTTCTCCTCGATGCGTTCAATTAGACGACAATCAGGGCCGAACTCCCTCTGTGGATGGGAAACACGCAAAGACTGAGTATCAAAGTGTTATGAATCATGTTTAAAGCTTGTGCTGTGTTTTCTACTCTGAAAAGAGCAATATCTCTAAGTGCTGCCAATGGCTCCAAACGGCCTTTTGCTTGACACAGAGCCAGATGAGTGAGTGATGTATTCACTCAGAAGGATGTGTGGTTGTACACAGACATATCTGAGGCATTCTACTGGCAGAAGATTAATCCAGTTTTACAAGACGATTGTTAGAAGCCATAATTATGTAATCTTTGGGGGGCGGAGGGATGCATGGAATGTGGCTCACTTTGTTGTCTGGTAATAAACCAAAATGCTTTAGTCTCCTTGAACAACAGTGCAGTGAAAATGTATTTACGCCCTCATAGATTTCTTATGTTTTGCTTTTTGTCACACGTGAATGTTTCAAATCAGCATTCTAATTTTTATGTCAAAGATCACCTGACTAAATACAAAAGAATTGAAGCCATTCATGTCAATCCAGCCCTGTGTGAAAATACAATAGCCATTCTTGTTAAATCATGAATTACCTGCGGTTAACCACATTTTTCTGGTGAAATTGCACTAACACCAGGCCTAATTACTGTCTGCCCTTTAGAATCCAGAAATAACTGGAATAGAACATGTCTGATGACATTAAATAAGAAACAAAAAGCTATACATCATGCTGTGATCAAAAGAAATTCAAGAATTGATGGCAACCTATGTTTTTGACATCTATCAAATTATACATTTCTAAGGCTTTTGGAACTTCAGTGAACCACAGTGAGCCACAAAAGAAGAAAACAATAAACGGTGATAAACCTTCCCAGAAGAGGCAAGCCACCCAGAACATAAAGACCCACCTCACATTTGCCGGAAAACATCTTGACAGTCACCAAGACCTTCCGAAAAACTTTTTCGTAAGATGTACATTTCATTACATGTGGTATAACTAACACAGCACTTCAGAACATCACACCTACAGACAAACATGGTGATGGAAATTTGATGTATGTTTTCATTTGCTGCTTTGCTTTTTCCCTTTTAGGTTAAAAAAAATAGTGATTTTTCTTTAGTGGCACATTCTGTATTTATTGAAATAAGAAAAAACATGAAATTCTTGACCTAATGATAAAAAAACATAACTTTAAAATATAAACCTTACATTGTTGAATCCTGTGCATATACTAAAACAAGAGGATTGTTTGTAGTGCGCCTGCTGCAACCTGGAGGGTTAGGGTTACGATAGGGTAATTAATAATTACCCTAATTAATAATAATTAATTAATAATTAATTTGTGCAATTAATAATCAATTTCTGTAAAATTAACCAATCAATACAAACGTGACAAGCGTTTAAAGGTTCATGAAACAACATTTACATTAATCTCTAACGTCTCTTATTATTATAGTAGTCTGTTTGGTTCTTTGACGATTCGTAGTGTGAACCAAATGCTCTGGATTTATACTGAATAAAGATGCCAAGAGAGTCTACAGGTAAGATATTAGCTGACAGGAATAACAGAATCTCACTTCAGAAAGCCTGAATTATTCCTTTCAAAGTGATAGTTTTGTTTTGCCACATACCGAGGAGATTCCAATTATAGCCTTTTTTGTCTGCCTTTTAATCATTTACAGTCATCACCAGTTTGATGATGACTGTAAATGATCATCAAACTGGTTTGCATGCTAGGATGAGTCCATCCTAGCATGGGATTCTAGGATGGACTCACTCTTCCATTATTATGCTGAAGATGACTAATCTTTAAGTCATTAATCTTTGGAGCGGATTTAATTTAAGCTAACTCTGGTGCAATTCATGTTTTATTAATCTTTTTGCACACTGTCCTTTTTTTTAAATAAACTTCTGCTTTCCCTTTTAACGACTGCAAGTCATATGTTGCAAAAGCTTTTAATTGTTTTCTTTTGGCTCTGCAGAGCACCGTAAAGAGATCGTCCTCCTTCACTTCTTCTGACAACACAAATCAACAAACTGTAAGCCATTGTTTAAGGACTAGTCTCATGTGTAATTAAGGCCAGCAATAAAACCTCGACATGGGACTTGGGATCTAGTAAAGTGTGACATTTCAAAGGTCAAGGCTTGGTGCAGGTACAGGACATTGTGACACGATGTCTGAGTTTTAACGTTACCGCAATGATTCGTACATGAGGAGAGAAAAGATCTGAGTGAACGTTGTTTGTCAGTTTACTGGAAGCTGCCGTTGTGCTCAAGGCAAGAGTCACTTAAGTAGGCAGTTAACTGGATGCAGTTGATAGTCACAAGGAAAAATGTTCTTGCCCCCTCCCTGTATCTACGCACACACGCACACCCCTGCTCACTGTCTCCCTCTGAATCTGAATCTGGCCACAGCTGTTCAAATTGGTTCCAGAAGTAAAACTGAATGTACTCAAAGCAGAAGGAGAATATTTAACAGACGCTGTGCGGCTTTTCAACTTTCTGTGTAAGAGCTGTGGGTACATATCTGCCTTTCAATTAGATGAAATTACAGTAACAATGCCATTTTACTTTTAAGATGCTGGAAAGATCAGACCTAAAAAGTAAAAAAAAATAAAATCTTTCTCTTTAATGGCGAAAAACCTTCTAAAATAGAATCAATATGCTGTGCAGTGACCACTAATAAATTAATGATCATAACTGTCCGTTTTTGACATTTTATCTGGTGATATAATGAAACAATGATTTCAAGTGATTACCACCGGATAAAGAAGTCACTGTGCAAAGCCATCAAGTGTAATTGAACGCTGGCCCCTGACTAGTCAGCCACCACTGCTGGCTTGTGTTGCACCAGGCAGAAGACGTCATGGGAATTCAGTTTCAGGTCGTGCAACAAAATCTCTTGTTTTCTTTTTTTTTCTCCTTCCCCTACATCGTATGTCATTTCATCTGAGTTGCAGCTCTAGAGAGACACGCTGAAAACGGGTCTTTCAAAGTAAAAGAAGGAGAGGGAGAGAATGAGATTGAGAAAAAGAGCAGAAAGAAGGAGAAAACAGATGAAACAAGGGCTTCTCCCCTAAGGGACTGAAGCAGAATAGAAAAAGCTGCTGGATTGTGTTTCCTTTTTCTGAATGGCGAGCAGAGACAGGAGAGCTGACACTGACAAACTGTGGTTCCTTTTTCTGGAACAGTCAGTGCTAAAGCCTTGTCCATTGTTTTATAAAGTGTTTCAGTAAGCCATCTAATATATTGCAAAGTTTTGATTTGAGATTATAGTTTAGCAATTCAATGGCGTTCTTGGCAAAAATAAAATGCTTCAAGTAAGTCAATAAAAAGGAAGTTCACATGAGTTTAGTCTGGGTTTATAACCAACCACAGCACAGGAACAGCCATGGTTATAATTTTAAATGACATAAAAATTTGTCTTGATCACAATAGAATCTCTATTGTTGTTCTCCGCAACATCAGAGCAGCTTTCGATACAGTTGACTTTGTTTAGCATTTTGAACATTGTTTAAATCTGATTCTCTAATGTTTGAATCTAATTAGGTAGATGTTGCTCATGGTGGTCCACAAACATCTACTCTTGGTCCTTTCTAATTCATATGTAATTACCCTTTGCTCTATCATTTGACACTAAGACACGTCCTAAAGCAGATGATGCATAATTGGATACATCAGTTTCTCCTTTATTGCCTCACAGAAACAATTTTCGAGGAATCTTCTATGAGGTCAAAATTTGGACTCTTGTTTGTTGTTGTGAATAAGCTTTATTATTTTTATTTCATATGTTTGCATTTCCTTATTGAGCCTACATTTTTCATATAAATTGTGTTTTACAAATAAATACATTATGACACGACATGAGTAAAATAGAGCCAAGACTCACCGCTCCGTACAGATCTCCGTTCTTTTTGATTGCCAGGTAGTGGTTGCTGCTGAGGCCCCTGATGGCCACCACTCCCACATCCACTGATTTGATCTCCAAAATACCTGGTGAAGAAGACGCACACAGACAAACACGTCAAACCGGTTTGCAGAGTTGCTGATATGGAATTGCAGCATTTAGAAAATCTACTTTTGTTGATGTTAGATATTGTAGGGCAGTGGTTTTTTCTACAAACTCAACAAATATGAGATGGTTTTAACACCACCGTTATGACAGGTAAAATGTCAACTGCTCAAGCTCACAGTTTTAAACTGTGCAGTCGAGCAGAAAAAATTTTACTCAAGGCTGAGAATCAGATGGCTGATTTTACACACTATTAAAACTGCATCACATAAATGTTTACACTGCAGGACAGTTTCTCCGCTCTGAGTCTGTAAGAACAGGAGGAGATGTGGGTTAAAGAAAGAAGAAAAACCAAACATTGCTTCATTGTATTTGCCCAGGGATGTAATTGCAGTGTTTTTTAGATGCTCAGACATGATCCATTGATGTGATTACATTATATCATAGTAAAATTTGTTTAATGGTCTGAAAATGAAGTGGGCCAAAACCCCTCTGCCCAAAAAACTAAAACAGACTAAATCCATCAGGGATAAAATACTTTTTCTTTGTACGGCACATAGTGTACTGTAAATCAGGCAAAACCTCATAAATGTTTTTATTTATTTATTTACTGTGGTTAATCATAGGATACAAAGTAAAGCAACAGTTCAGGCACTGAAACTCCAAACTATTTATTTGAATCATGTTTGGTTTGTGCAGATTTAAAACTCCACTGGAGCTGCTTTGTCATTGACTTTTATTTGTTTATTTAGTTATTTTAATTTTCTGAACATGTTTTAAATTTTTTATTTTTTTTTCAAAATATCACCCCGCTTAAAGTATTTGTATCAAAATACAGATGAACATTATTTATTCCAGTCTCTCCCTCACATCGATATCCCAACAGAGACCTCAGATCTGCCTCTGGCCCTCTCTTCATTTGCTTTTACACTCATGGGTTGCATGCTCTGCAAGAAAGCTGTAAGCCAGGTAAGTTTTTTTTTTTTTTTTTTTTTTTACATATTTGCAATGTTTGTTTTTCTGACCATGGGAGCACAGGCAAACCGGCAAGCATTCGGACAGAACTGAGAGAACCTTTCTGCCTGCCTGACTGGCAGGAGGTCAAGGAAGCCATATCAGCTTTCAAGGTGAACCGATTACTGGTTTACACTGTGGTCAGTGGCTTTCTGTCGCTGCACAAAGCTTAAAACTATCAGGGTTTTAAAAGAATTAGGAAATTGGACAAGAAGGAAATTGAGCCTACTTGCAGAATTAGCTGCAAACCAACCCAGATTACATTTTCAGAGCATTTCTGAAGTTCACCTACTGGCAAAAGAGCAAAGAGATGGATTTTAACTTGTACATCCTGTCACATTTTGTCCTGATTAGGTAGAGGTTGGAAAAATACATGCCAAGGATGTTTTTTGTACCACATGTCCCCTTCCTGCCCCCATCTCTTCCCTTAAATTTTGTTTTATGGTGATTAAACAGACAAAGAAACCTTGCTGAAATAAGCATACAGAAATCTGAGAACTGTGGTCCACAACAAAATCTTATTGGCAAAAAATAAATACATTAATTGTTCAGATATGTGTTCTCTTTGGATAGTACTCTGATTAAATTTTACAGTTATTATGCGATAAAAGCATGATCCATGTGGCTTATATTCAAGACATTTGGAGGATATACAGTCACAGGTTTTCCCTGGAAATCCGTGTCTGTTTTTGTCATCTTTAAATAGTTTTTTGCCATATTTTCCAATTTTCTGATGCTGGAAACACTTAATGTCCCCACAATTCCTTCATTTGGTCAAAAATAACAAATCATCGTGTAACCAGACTCCATAACTTTCCGTAGCTCTCAGTACATGCATGCTGCCACGGTGAAGTAAAGTCCATTACTCAGCCAGACATGCACCACAACACAACACTGATCTATCAGGTTCAAAATGTTCTCTCTCACTGCTCCACAGCTGACATTTCTGAGCTGTGATCCATAGAAAATAAGATCTGTCTGTGCTCACGCAAAGCTGCTCCACCTGTTCAAACCCTTTTCTGTCCTCCTGTTTGATGTGGCTTGTCAGAATCCAAAAGCACAGGGCTCTTTTACAGCCCCTTTACCAGAAACCAGAAGCCATCAAGTTAAATCTCCAGGCTGCAACAAAAAGCTTAGATTGCAGCTATTCGATTTGTGGAAGTGTAAGACAGAAATAGAATGTGATCAGGCACCATAGATTAACCCTGTAGCCTTCCCTGATAAAAGTATTCTAATGTACAAAAAGTTTAAATATTTAAGCTAATTATGTCATGTAATTTAGGGAATTTCATTATTTTAATTTCTTTTCATGTGTCTGAACTTTCATGAAGTTACTCACATTTTTATTTGTTGTTAATGTTTTAAACTGTAAAAGAAGAGAACCAAGTCCAAGGTACAACAATAGTAAAAGCTTTACTGAAGTTTTGGACACATCCATTAAGCTGTCACTTCCAAAGCCAATGTGTAACAGGGCAAAATCATGAATTTCATTATATTGAGCTAAAATAATTTTTGGCTGTCAAATCCCAGAGGTGCGTTTTGTGGAATTAACCCAATTGTTGTTGATGTTGTGGACTGCATGAACCGTTCTCTTGGAGTAAGAAGGGCCTCGGATGTTTTTGAACTACATGTTCTTGTGAAGAAGAAACATGCATGTAAAGTTATTTGGTGATGGAGTGTGCTGTCCGGTGTGTACCCTTCTTTTCACCCAGTGACTCATGGAGGCTCAGCAGGATATAGACAAGACGTAATTGTTTGGTTCGTAGTTTATGGCTTTTTTGCTAAGTGCTTCTTTTATAGATGCTCATGCTGACTAATAAAAATTTAAAACAATTTTACTACCATACAAATTCCACTCAAAATTGTAGTCCAGTTGACACTAATCAATAAGACAGTGTTTCATCCCATTTCTGAAGAAAGAGAAGAGAAAATGAAAAAAAAAACTGGCTTGATATTGAACTGGAGAGGGTCTGTGTTCAGCGTTTTTCTTATTACTTTTCTATAGTTGTGGGTTGCTGAGGCACATTAGGGTTTAATCTATCTATCTATGAACAAACAATATTAATTTAATTTTGATTGAACCATAAATAAAATACACCTTTTTTAACTCAAATAGAATACAAATATGTAAGGGCAAAAATAGTAGTGATAAATATGTACAGATTATGGAGGAATATATGGTGCAGTTCTCTGAAGAATCTTGATATTCTTACTCTTTCAGCAAGACATCGAATCAATTTAATCAATAATACATTTTGAAAACCTGTAAAACCCTTTTGAAAGGGTTTTACAGGTTTTGAAGGAACAAATAGAAATGTTCATACATAGGATTGGCTTTTTTGTACAAGACAAGCCCACATTTTAATTATATTACCATGTGTTACTAGACTCTCATGTCTGCAGTTGAGTCCTGTCATCTACCAGAAACAAAAATGTTATATGTTTAATATTAATATCAGAGCATCTCCTTGCTTTCTGCCAATGTAAAATGCTTTTAAATAAAGATCTTCATTTTCATACTTCAGTCAAAAACAAATTATTTCTATTGTCTTCCAGCTGGTGAAAGATCTTAAAAGCTGGTGCTTCATGTCTAATTCAGGCACAAAGTCAAAGGAGGCTTCTTTGCACGGGCAATCTGTTTTTTGTTAAAGTACAGTATTCCTCTCTGGACTACTAAGATGTTTTTTACATAACTTCAAAAGATCCACATTCATTTGACAGACAATGTAACTTCTTAGATAATTTTACAGCGCAGAATGGATTAATAAAGTCATTGTTTCAACAATCAAATGGTAGCCAACATTATTACTGCTAAATAATGAGGAAAATCCAGGCTCACACACACACACACACCCCCACACACACCAATCCACGCCTACATAAACCTCCTGCCGACCCCTGGATGGCCCCATTTGGAAACACGGTCACTGAGACTCCAACTGAACCTAAAGGTTAAGGGAGGTTGTGAAAATGTTTCCACTGTTTATTCTGGGGATTTTTTTGAAGATTACGGAGCAGTTGTTCACTCGGTGACCTTGACACGGAGACCAGCTGTGAGTGGATCTAATGCTTGTAGAGATCTCGCTGAGTATTTTGAAATATTGTCGCTTGACAAGCAGTTGGTGTCAAGAGCTGCTATCAGCAGGACAAATGGGTCAGTCTTTTTTTCTTTTTCCTTTTTCATGTTCAATCCCATGTTAAAGAAATGCAACACTTTAGATGTTTTTTTTTCCTTTTTCAAACAACGTCTCTGATTGAAGATGCCTCTTCTTTGCTGCAACTCGACTGTTTACATCCAGGAAACCTCATAAAAAGATACAAAAGACTAAAGGGGTTCTTTTTTTTTTTTAATCTTGGGGTAAATGAGCCCACCGACGTGATTAAAACAGACGTTAAAAATATAATACTCTGTCAGGCAAATAATAACAAAAGAAATGAAACAAAGAAATCAGAGAGAAACACGACAAAATACTCCTTGTAGCTGCCGCAGCATTTGAGGCCACCCAAGCTTTTAACAGGGATATAGAAGTTAAGTTGAATGTTTCCAGCTCTTTATGAAGTCAAAGAGAAAGAACAAACATCCCCCGGCAGTGCAGATTACTCCGTGAAGATGCTTGGCTCGTAGTGGAAGCCATTGTATATTATGCGCTTTAAGGAACATGGAGGTATTGGTTTAGACTGATGTGGTTGACATCAGTGTCATCCTGCACTCAGTGGCCACATCAAAGCCCGTTTGGCTTAGCGGGTTTGACTAAGCTGAGAAAACAAAGCCCCCTGGCTGATTGTCAATATGGCCAACATATTGTTATAAACAAAACTTCAGAGGTTCTAAATTTGTTTTCTGGTATAGTCATAAGAGGGATTTCAACCTAATTTTGACAGTAATAAAGATCAGAATGAAGAAAAAAGTTTGCTTCACCTTCTCTCATTGCATTATTGAGCTCAATTTTATGCTTATAAGTCAGTTTTTCCTTTTTTTGTCCTTACCAAATGAGGGCAAAACTGCTTCTCGTACAAGCAGATAGCTGAACCATGATTTCAGTAAAATCTAAAGTAAATCAATTAAGTGAGAACTTTTCATTTAAAAAGCCAGGAATCTTGTAGATAGGTAAATGACGTATTATACTCTTACTTCAAAACCTGCGTACTTTGAGCCAACTTTACCTATCACAGTGAATTATGTCACACACGCTTAGAGCAACCGAGAGGAAACCAGAATAAATTCTTTGTGATGTTAATGGTTATATGATTGAGGGGGGAGAAAAACCCCAAACCACCTGAGAAACTGTGATCCCTCTCTCTCTCGCACAGTTGACTTTGTAACATGATAGAGCACCAAATCCGCCGGCTTTTCTCCAAACAGAATCGCAGGTCTGACACGACAGGAGTTATGTTATCAGGAAAAGCGCTGGGACAGTCGTATGTGTTTCACACATTTTTCATTTACAGTTCATCTGCCAGAATTATGTTGCCCAACTGTTGTTTTGAAAGGTTTTTGCATGGATTGCTGTGTAATGCCAGAGAGGAGGGGAAAGATAAAACAATCCTGCAAGTTTCAGTTGTTCCAGACTATTCTAAGCTTTTTAGATAAAACAGCATTCAGTTTGCACATTTGCTTTGTGCTTAGTTCTTACTTTCTCTGCATTAACGTTTATTTAGTACACATACACACCCACACCCGCATACACACAGGGTAATTTGCTGAAATTCCTAACGACCCAGCTCAAAGAGCCAGACCATCCAGATGCCGTTTTGGACTCAACTCTACCTTTGATGATTCCATTAAAAACTTTACTTTCAAGCTGTGTGTGCGTGGGTGTGTGAGTGTAACGATGAGGCATGGAGAGAAGCAGGAACAGAAGGTGTGTATTTGGTTTGGAAGGGCTTTTTTTTGTAAGGCACATGTTCTAAGTATGGCTGCAGCCCTTC
The DNA here is from genome assembly GCA_903066815.1 of Brachyrhaphis roseni. Taxonomy (NCBI): domain Eukaryota; kingdom Metazoa; phylum Chordata; class Actinopteri; order Cyprinodontiformes; family Poeciliidae; genus Brachyrhaphis; species Brachyrhaphis roseni. The sequence continues at coordinate 32,918 of CAEFZY010003440.1, forward strand.
ACGCTATGCGTCACACATGCTGGTCTTCACCTCCAACTGGTTTACTGATCATGAATTCGGCCTCTTCACAGGCACCAAGCTCACATCCAGGTGACACGTCAGTATTGGACTTAGTGTTTAATACAATTCTAATTAACAGGTGTGCAGTGGCTGCCCTGGAGGAGAAGAAATGGAGCTAGGCACCGGACGTGTTCATCAAGCTTGCAAGTATCCATTAGCATTGGGGGCTGATAAAAAAATATATCTGGAAAAATGTAGGCAATCGGTACACTTGACTATCTCAACTGTGTGTGGACAAGGTGTGGCCAAAGAATACACACAGGTCCAAGTATGCCTAAAAGGGAGAATTTACCAGGATAGTCCACAATGAGTTAAGGATGGCTGCGACAAACTGGCGACCTGTCCAGGATGTACCCTGCCTCTCGCCCAAAACGTTCACTGGAGAAAGGTACCAGCACCCCTCCTAACCCCACAAGGGACAAGGGTGTACAGAAAATGGATGGATGGAGTTAAAGATGGTAGAAAACCACTTTAGTCCTGGCTCTGTCAAATGAACTAAAGCTTCAGCCACAAGGATAAAATAATCTAGATTTTAAAAACAGGTATAAACTTTTAACATAATTTCACTAAGGCAAAAGCACTAAGGGGCCACGTGGTTCCCATTATATTTACTCATCTTTAATGTTTATAATACTACAGAAAAATAGTATAATACTGCAAAATACCCAACACTAAGCTCAATGTGGAAAACTTCTTATATCTGGAAATTAGCTTTGTGTTACTTTCATTTTTTGCAGCACAGCCTGACTCCTAAATCCAGATTACAACATCTGGATAATGCCAAAAACTGTTTCAGACACCCAAAAAAATCAACCGTTTGTTAAAGAGTTATTTTCAAAGTGACTCTGGTTTTAACTTTTTCGAGATGAAGCAATGCCAAGCCACAAAGATGAGTGTGTCACTGACAGGGTAGATTCTGCAATTTGAAAACAACTTTCCAGTTGCTGTTTTCTCCATATAGAGCATAGCAACAATATGAAATGTAGCCTGTAGTAAACAACTCTTCAGACACATTTGTAATGACACAGCACAAGTGAAACTCAGACTAACGTGGACTCTGTGGAGTTATGTGATTTCAGGTGTACTTGAGTCTTTTATCCAGTTAAAGAACTAGTTGCACAATTTTCATGTCTTCCAATCTCAGATGAGGTACGTTTTCTTAAACTCTACAAAACTCATTTGATAAAAGAGGTTATCACTGAACAAAATATTTAGATTTTGAAGGGATTGTTTTGTTTTTTTAATCCAAATTTTAGTTGCTATTATCTCCAAGAGCCAAAAACCTTTAAAGCAGAAGTAAATCTTAAAGAAGGATATTTGCCGCTGAAAGGCTTTTCTGTAGGGCGGATCCTTTCTGGTCTGAGGTTGTGGGAGTACTGCATACATAAATCTGTCTCATTTCTGTCTTGTCATAGTTAACAGAGTAATCGACAACTGAGTAAAATAATGGGGGAAATGTCAAGCAGCGATGACAGGAAATATGTTAACAGTGACGAAAAACTGAGATAGATCCTTTCGTTTTCCTGTGTGATTTATGGCAAAGAAAAAGCTCCACTTTCAAGAGTAGCTAAACTTTATATAATCAAGAAACATTCAGAATCCATTCTTCAATTCTTTGACCGAGCTTCTGTATTTTGCACCCTGCTGCATAGAGAGGAGGGTCTTTTGGGGATGTGACTGGCAGTAAGTTATCTATTGGCCCATAGAAAGACACACTTTCAGATACAAACAATGTAGCACAAAAAAATTCCCAAATCTGCAAATAAGTGGAACATGTAACGCAACTATTAGCTATTAGAACCTATTAGGAAATATTTCTGTAACTAATTTTCTGAGATGTTAAAATTCATTGACATCTCTAACTGAATGGAGTCAAGGAAATAAATACTAAATACTAAAATACAAAAAAAAAAAAAAACTGTCACTGATAGGTTGATAATGAAGAAGTTTTATGTTTTGGAGGGGAATCACCACCGTTTAACATTGACCCAACCATTACATCAGTTTCTTTTATCTGATTCTACAGTTCTACTAATTGTCCCTTGAACAAGTTAGAATAGGTCTATGGGCTAAACAAAACACGTTTTTTTCTCTCACAAAATTTGATTTCACCTTCTCAGTTTTGCATATTTTGAGCTCCTTTCAGAATGAGTTGCTTTAAGGCTATGTCCCTATTATTACACTGATTACTTTCTACACGTGAAAACAGTTGCAAACAGATGTGCAGTTGTACAATGGTACAGCTTTGACTCAAAGTCAGATCCAGAAGCAGAAGAAGTGGCAACTCCTTCACAACCACCAAGGATGCAGCAGCGGTTTCTGAAATCGTGTTTAATCCATCGAACAGTAACTAATAGATTTCCTTCAGTTGGTGTCCGTTGGGAAATCTTGCATTATACTGTTGGTAGTTTTCAAAAGAGTCCATTGTGAAGTGATTCACGCAAACTACAATTTTCTGTGGCAACATGACGGGGACATTGCCAATAGACCCACTGGTGGATGGGAGAGATCCACTGCTCCCATTCTAGCCTCTGTGCCTTTCATTTTATAGCAAATGTTGTAAATGTACATTAGAATTTATTCAGCAATTTTGTTTCTTTCTGTAGCGTATGAACTCTTTTTTTTTTTTAAATGACTAAAAACCATCTTACAGGACGATCATTTTTATAAACCTTTTTTTAATGTGATGCTTTTTTTTCAAAAATTTTCCTTGAGAAAGACCGTTTCAAAATAAAATGAAGCCACAGAGCTCTTTTCTCCATGACTGGGAGACTGTGCATGCACATACGTTGTTTATTGCAGCCAACAACAAAACATTTTTCCAGCGGTCGGTACAGCGGTAAACCAACTGACCAAACGTATTTCTCTTCTAGTAATGAAGTGTGTTGAATTCTGCTTGGATGCCTAAGTCGTTGACTATAGGCTTGGCTGGGGTTGATTGGTTACAGGGAAAGTGTCTGCTGATCGACTGATTGAATAATCAGGATTTTTTTGAAACTGCTCCTTTTCTGGATAATAAAAAGCATTTACTTATTGCCCATAAATGGCTGTATGATTTTTACTTGTTTGACTGTTTCTAGAAGTAACAGAGACCCAAATGGAACTATTAAAATGTTCCCTTTAGCAACTAATTTGGAAGATACTAAACATGTGGCAAATGATCAAAGAGTGTGTCTACTTAATCTCACAGGATAAAGCCAGAAACACCATAAAACCCACAAATGATAATGGGATTCCAAGTACGAGGTACTTTACACATATGTTTCAGGTGATTATACTCTTAAAGTAGTCAATCGCAGAAACATTTTATGAAGATAACTTGATAGTTCAAGCACTTCAAACATTTATAGAGCTTCTAATGTGCCCGTTAGATACACAGCATTGATTAGGACAAAGTCATAATCAATGACACTCCATTTTCTTAGACTGAGGTGTTATTGTGTACTTGCCACACAGTTCACACAGGAAATGTTGAGCTCTTCCACTACAGTTTGGGCAATACTTCTATAAAGAAAGAGCTCAGCTAAAAAAAACAAAGGTCATGATTTATTGGTCCTTAACCTTCGACTATGTTAATGGGAAAAAATATCCATACTATTTCTCTAAACCTTGATTCAGTGGTTGGTTTCTCATTATAAGGAAACTATTTCAACCTTATGCAGTGTTGCCCATCACCCTTGGTATACAAGGGAATTTTATTTATTGTGGGGATTTCCAGGAAGCTTGTATCAGCCATTCTTTGCTCCAACAACGACCCTGCATGGGCAGTAATGAGGTCAAAGGGTACTCACACCTCTTGACCTCTGGGCGATCACACTGACTCCTGTGTTTGAGATGGAATGAGACCCCTTAGCAGAACAGATGCAGTTACAGAAATGATTGTGGCTTGTAAAGAAGCAACATGATGCAGCCAAAATTGGAAAAACATTAAAAGCTTCTGTAAAGTTATTCAGATTTTTATAGAAATGGACGAGGTAACAAATATGAGAGCACACAATAATATACAAACTATTAAAGAAGTAGAACATTACGAGTTGTAACTGACAAAGATGAACAAACTCTGCGTATCTTTGTCTTAATCCATTCCAGAGCATTTGTTGCGAAATAGCTTATAATGAAGCCGTGTTCCAAGTAATTTGGAACATGGCTGTTATGTAAGACAGCGTTATGTAGAGTTTCAGCAGGACATTAAAACAATAAGATGCTCAACAAACAAAAGAAATTGTGTTGGATTAATAACTTCATTTATCCAGATTCCTGCATCATTTAAAATACTAAACAGAAGGAAACCACCAAATGTACACTGATCTGTTAATACATACAGAATTATTAGTGTTTTAGAGATGCCACAAAGGTGATGTAAGGACCAAATAAAAATGAGTTTGTTTGGCAATTCAAATATGTTTCCATTAATTTTGTTTCCAACCAGATTCCCACATAAAAGACACATGTAAATATTAGCATGACTGAGCGCAGTATCCTTTTGTATGTTTGCACAGTGAGCATAACCACTGATTTTAAATGATACACCAGCAGCTATAAGAGCACTTCAATGTTTAATGAACAAGTTGTTGCAGGGGTTCTTGCACAGAACTTATATTTACAACCGGTGCAGAGAAGAGTCTATGAAGATGTCAAGGTAATCTTAAATGAAAAGCAATGTTGACACTAACCCTTGGTGCATCCAGTACCACCTCATAACTCTCTTTTATGGGCCACACTGTTACCTTTTCCCATGAGAACCCTAAACATGCTCCTCGGAGCAAAGAGGAAGCAGCAAAACCAGTGATGCAAAATAAGAGACATTCAGAAACAGCAGAAAGGAAGACTGGGAATACTTTCAAAAATAGAAGGGGTGTGGAAAAAAATGTAGGAGTGGAGGTTTTGATCTTCCTTAAATTTGCTGAGGCACTACAGTTTTACACCACTAACAGCAAAGAAATACATATTTTTGTTACTAAGGACCTATAAATCCAAACATATGCTTAAAAATTTACACGCACTTCCAGAGAAGTTTCCAGTTTCTAAGCAAAACTAGAACAGAAATTTGCAAGTCTAAAGTGCCTTGCAAAAGTATTCATATCTCTTTACCTTTTCCACATTTTGACAGAAAATTTTTTTTTGTGATACAGCAATGCAAAACAGTTATTTGCAAAAACTTAAACTGAGCTTTAAGCATATTAATTGGCACAATTCAATCCATGATCTGAAAATGAAAAGAATACAGCAAACCTCCAAAGACACCAAGTCATGCCTCATCACAAGTCATACAGGAGAAATAGCAATTGTGTGAAAAAAAAAAATGCTCTGGTCACATGAGACAAAATTAAGTTTCTAAAAAACTAACACTACTACAGTGTTAGCAATGATCCTGGCAACATTATGCTGTTGGCATGCTGTATTTTCAACAGGGAAAATATTTAGAGATGATCTGAAGGTGGACAGAGCTACTGTACATACAGGTCAATATATAACAAAAGACTTAAAACATGAAGCAGGTTCACCTTTCAAGAAAACTTATCTAAACATCCTGCCGGAACTATGATGTCTATGAAGCAAATAAATGCACACATTATACATATCTCCTATTTCCTCTGATTGGTCCACTCAAAGTCCATATACACTTTTCAATCTGACTGAACCTGAGAGATTTTGCTAAGAACAATGGGCAAAACAATAGATATGTAAGATATGTAAGATGTGTCAGATATGTAAATCTGGTAGAAACCTCCTCAGCTGTAATTACAACAAAAAGCAGTTTTGCAAAGTATAGGTGCACCTAAAAAAAAACTATTTCCACCCTTTTCAGATATTTAATTGTAAAGAACTTTAAAAAAAAACATCTGTTATTTTTCTCACTCTGTGTACTATGTTCTAGTTTTTATTGATCTATCACCAATAATCTCAATAAAACACATCGATATTTCTGGTTAATTGTGGAAAAGTTTGTGTTTTCCACATTTTTACAAGGTATTATATTTCTACATTTACTTTTGTCCGTATTGTGCTGCACTAATTGACTTAACTTTTACTTTTATAGTAACCCTCAAGAAGCTTTTTGTTAAAAAGAACAAAATATTTATGTGCAGTAATGGTCAATAAAATATTATAGAGCTGCATACAGTTCAAGTCCAAATTAATCATTTACTTAGGGGAATGTTTAAATGGCATCTTAAAGCCACAAAAGTGCCAAAAACACAAGTTAAAAAAGTTAAAACTCAAAAAAGAATGCACCTTTCTTTATATGAATCCACATTACGGTGTGTTAATCAGTAGAGGAAATATTCACTGTCCGAGTGGCTGTAGTGAAGTCAAACTTCAAACAGCCATAAACTGTTTTATTGCCTTATTTGTTTGTCTGTGAATGAAATGTGGCAGCTTTGTAGACAACATGGAGGAAGGAGAACAAGGACAGTTTTGTTGCCTTTTGGTCAGGGCCAGGATCAATGCTAATCACATCCTGATGCGCCCTCAAGACATCCACATGGAGACCAGAGTGCCTCATTGAGAGGGACTTATGAGGTGAGATGAATAGATGAGCACAGAACAAATCAGGGTAAATAGAAAAGCACGATAACCAGCAGAGAGCACAAATTTATATAATGTAGACTAAACCTAGAATTATGTGCCGCCATGTTGACATACTTAGACTGGCTCGACTGCATTAGGGAGACTCATCCCTGGAGTTAAAGCATCTTCGTCACCTCTGCCATGGTCTAATGACGGCCATTCTTGAGCAAATTTCCATGCTAATCATTTTCAACGTCCTGAACAGGTGGACCGTTTGGAAATAAGGTCATTGGGTTTGTTCAGTCACAAACCCAGTGTAAGCATACCGCCTCCTCTTCTCTCTTTCTCTCTGATCCCACTTCACCAATGAATACAATACAAAAAATAACAGTAACTTTAACATTCTATCGGACATATTAGGAATTGAAAATGAATCGTGTTATGTCTATATCTGTGCTTTAGAAAATTCACTAACAAGACTAATTTATAGTACCTATAAATATTTAGGATTCTAAGCTGGGAACAGATTAAAAAAAAATCTTTTAAACGGCCCTTTAAACACAGACTTGAATGCTTTGGATCATAAGTCCAAGCATAATTAGCCAGCCACAGTGCAAAGGCATATTTGACTAGAGTGCTAACACATTGCAAAACACAAGGTGGTCGCTTCTCTCTGTGGATTAGACAGGTAATTAAGCAAGCTTAGTAAATGGAAAGCAACTGACTTTTCTGGTGTGCTAATGGCGCCCCCCAGGCAGGGACTCCCTGGGTGGGGAGTCACATTTCCCCTTAAAAAGAAACAGCACAGCTTTCCTCTTCAACAAGACAGGGGAAAAAATCACAATAGTAAAAGTATTCAAGTTTTAACCACTGGTCTGATATAAATTGATCTTGACAGATAATTAATATGAGGTAGTCCTAATGATGTGTGATAACAATAGCATAAAAGTTGAATTAATCTAAAAGTGTAAAAGTGTCTCGGAGGGTTTTCAAAATGCTCCTTTGGGGCTCAATTAAAACAATTTTTTCTGCCTGTGGTCCCCCCACAGTCTGTGTCACCCTGAGCCATATCGCCCATATCAGGAAATCTCCTTCTGACTCCAATTTTTGTTACTTGTCCAATTAAAAAGTAAGAGATGATTTGCTTCTAATTAGAGCCCCATAGAAACCTGCATCAAACAAGCAATCTGTTTCTTTGCTCAGTGTGCAGCCGTTGTTTTGCTTCTATCAGCTATGAAATCATCACAGTGTACATGAACAATGTTATGATCTGAAATGTTAAAACAAACACACAAGTGTGGTCAAAACCTGTTGGTGCGCAAACTCCTGAGCAAGAGAGACCGAGTGAATAACATGAAACATGGGAAGTGAAAAACCACATTCAGGTTCAAAGACAAGGGAGCAGAATTAAGTTACGCTCTGTTTGCTTTACTTTGAAGGGTGCAATTTGTTCAGAGCTCATGCAAAAAAAGGAAAGAAGTGCACATATCTCTATATATCAGGCTTGTGCGCAGACGCAAAACCTGACTGAATCCACAAGAATGAAGACCTGCAGCATGGTTCTCACTCTCTAGACTGTGCTTACTATTTTTCTACTATACTGACATGCAAGAGCTTTTCAGTCTGATTAATTTCCTTTCTAATGCCACTATAGTCAGTGACATGTTGCAGCCTGATGGCAGAGCTCCATGCATGTGTGTGTAAAACCATCCAAACATGCGCATGAGTGTGTCAGAGAGCACTGCAGGCAAAGGGAGGGAGGAAGAGACGCTAATTGAAATTCCTTCAGCCATGTCTGGCAAGAACTTGGTGTCTGAGTGGCACACACAGACAAACACCCCCCCACATATATTCACACTGGCCCTGGTCCTAATAAAAGTGGGCTTTGCCATATGGAGGCCATGTGCAAAAGTGGCCTCAGCTGCATGCATGTGTGTCTGTGTGTTCCCAGCAGGGGAGGCATATTCTCCAAAAGTCCCAGGGTCAGATGCATGGAGACCTATGACATGTGTATGAGAGATAAAGACCTATAATAATGCAAGTAGAGATGCACAAAGCAATTGGCTCCTTGATTGGGCCTGATGGGTAACCAGCTGCTTCTGAACTCCAAAAAAAAATCTTTTTCCAATCAGGGAATGCAGCATCAACATTCTCTCTCTCGCTACGGACTAAAATTCAGATTTTTCTGTACTGCTGATGTGACAGAAATGCAAGAAGTTTCTAAAACATAAAAAAAATTCATGTTGGGCTGCAAGACAGTGAGGGAAAGCAAGACTTAAAGCAAACAGGAAGACTGAACAAACTACTCAAAAGTTATATCATTTTGAGCTTCCAGCTGTTTCAAATGTTGCCAGGTATTTGTCATATTTCTAAGGTAAGGGAAGAATCTACATTCTTGGGATAATAAACAGAGACAGTGGCTTTATTCCCACTAAATATGCTAATCGATGACGTAAAATGTCTTAACTATGGTATCTCTCACACAGCAGCATGATGTACCTGCTCCTAATATAGCCAAATTGTAACCACAGAAACACAATCTTGACCGATGTATTTCTAATTGGAATGACTCATACAGACACAGACAAGAGATTAAGAAAAATGAAGATGATTTAAAGCAGCAGGACAGCATTCAAGGTAAAAATAATTTCTCTCTGTTTATCAGATGTTGTGTGTTGCATTCAGTAAACTTGGTGGGGAATTTGGGGTAGGTAAGTGTGGGAGTACTTTTCTGTTCTCCCTCAACAACTACTGTCAGTGTGCCCTGAGGCTGCGGAGTTACTCCGAGCTGCTCAGAGGCCAAAATTCTCTGGTAGTCTTGGAGAACTTCCAGATGTGTTTAACTATGAGATAAAAGTTTCGGAGGACAGAATGATAACAGCTGATTTTCTGCTCTCAATCAACCATAACTGGTTGTGATAAGCCTCGCATGGTGAAGGTTTGAAGTATTTAGATATGTTGGTGTGCAACTGGGCACTTGGTTCGGGGCATGCATGACACCCTTTATCAGGTATAACTTCGCACAACCGGCAGTAAAAATGTCAGGGAAGTATCTTGGCAGAGCAAGACAAAGACAGGAGCCAGTGCGAAGTAGGACAGCTGTACAAATGTGAAGCTTAGTGGCACTGACAAATAATCCTGTGTTCTCACTGACCCCTTTCAGGATAAATGGGGGTTAAATCATATTTCATAGCCCAGAAAATGCACATTCAGAGAGAGCAGCAGAGATTACTTTACATCTGAATCAGTAAAACCTCAAACTTAGCATATGCCCACTACTATTAGAGCTGCAACACAATAGCAGCAACGAGTAAGTGGACTTGTCATTCTCCCCATGGGGTTTGGTAATAGCCGTTTCAGATATTTCCCATCAAAGACGAAGAACTTTCTCTGGGCGATTTCTAATTGATTCCAGTGGATCGTCTCCCCTTCTTTGTTTTTATCTGCTTGGCTTACTTGTTTTAGTTTCTTTTTTTTCTTCTCATTCTTCTTCCCTCCTGCTCTTCTTCTGTCAAGCTTTCTTCTACCAAGCTCTTTGTAGTCAGACAAATATGCTCTGCCTCCGCACATGGCTGGAAGCATGCAGCGCGGTTATTTGTTCTTTTGCCCAGTCACCTGTCTCAATGTGCACTCTTGCTCCAAAGAAGAAACACAAAAACTTCATTCCTTGTAGACAAACTCATGAGATAGACGAAAGAAGAAAAACTTCTGTGTCTTTGGCCATTGATAGTAGGAGCTTTGTGTTTGGTGGCTTTAGCATAACCTTTAAGATTTACCAAAACAGCTTATTACAAACTCACTGGGCATAAGTACTGATAAAGAGTATTATTTGGGCCATTAAGTAAAAGTCAAAAATATGCAGTAAGAGATAAATTTTAACTTACTATATGGATCATCTTCTCTTTTGGTGCCATTGACGTTTCCGTCCTTGCCAATGCGAAGAAAGAATTTCTGATAGGAGAACAGCTTCCTCCTGCGCACGTCTCCTTGAAGATGCTTGTAGCTGCTTCGCACGTGTCGCCCGACAACCGTCGCAGACGATAGCGACACATTTGTCGCCCGTGGCAACCTTGCAGACGATGGGCGAAGTGGCGCCCAGCAAGGTGGCGTAGGAGTCCCCTCTGGTGCATGGTTCTTTTCAGAGTCTGTCGATGAAGCACAGGGTCCGAGCAAGAGGAGCAGCAGGAGGAAAGTCAGGGGCAAGAAGAGTGATGGAGGTCTGCAGCAGGGGAAGGAGGAGAACCAGGCGACCGGTGCACCTTGTGTCACTGTCCATCTACACATGGTAGTGGAGCTGGAAGAGCTGTGGAGGAGCTCAGGGACTGGGGCATGCTGAGCTGGGTGCAGGGAGAGGGAAAGAGAGCGGGAGAACCCCCCCCTGACCCACCAACTAGACCTCCTCTGCCTGGGAACCCGCAATCTCTCTGGGACAGTAGGTGTTGAAACCTGTGGAACAACTGGGGTGAAAACAGTCTGACGGCAGTGGATCAGAGCAGGGCTTTTAGCAGCAGAGCTACAGTTCCTGTGCTTGAAGAATGATGAAGGATCAGCTGCTGGTGGTGCTGCAGCTGATTTGGTTGCTGTCCCCCTTTTTCTGGAAAGTGTCAATATCCAAATCTAAGATCACCTCACAACAGGAGGTTTTTGCTCCAAATCCTTCAACAGAAAAGCACAAATTATAACTTTATTAATATATATGTTGCAATGTTATCTATAATCTATCTCATAAGCATAAGTCCCATTTATATCCTCAAGTCCATGAAGAACAGGAGAGAGGCAGAAGAGAATGAGTAAAACACTTAAAGTATTTGAAAAGGAATAATTGGAGAAAAAAATCTGTGATGCTTCTCTTAAGAATGTCAAAAAAAAAAATCCAGGCAATGAAGGCAAGTTTTTTTTTTCCCTAAAAAAATCTAGAAACCAGACTTTTTCTTGTCTTCTTTTCCTCCTTTGTTTCTCTTTTTTGTGCCTGAGCTCGTTTTGAAGTTACTTGAGATTGTAACCAAGCCCTCACTGGTTTCGTCTTTCTCCCCTCTCTTGTTATGCGTCTGTCAGTGAGCTAAGCTCCCGGCCTGTCCTCTCTCCTTGCTTCTCAGAGTCTGAATGCAGGAGCGCTGTGCTGCCTCTCCTCTTTCCTCCCATGTGTGACTCCCTCTTTCTTTAGGCCCCCACCTCTCTTTGCTGCTGCCTCTATCAGCGGCTTTCCCCTGATCTTCAGGAGTTTCAGAGAGGTGACTGAATCTTGTCTTCCTTTCACCTTATTTATCTGCAACAGCAGCTCCCCAGATGTCTTCGTCTAATTGGATGTCTATTAAAACCACTTGGCTTTGAAGAGCATGTTGCATACACACACGCACACCCCCACGTGTGTGTAGAAGTGTGTGTCCACATATAAATGTGGATTTGTAAGTATGTGTGGTGGGGGAGTGTGGCATGGTAATGGTGGTGGGAGAAGGGTCTGCCCCACTTCATTTTGACTTTCCTCCTCTCTCTTCCCCCTTTTTTCTGTCTCCACCCCTTCCCAGACTAAACCCCAGAGTAGGTCAGGAACCAACAGGGAAAAAAAGAAAGCCATTACTTCATCTCTAATTTCCCCTCCTTTTGCTGTGCTTGATTAATATTTATTGTGTTAAAAACAATTAATGCTTTTGAAAGATAGAGAACTTTTTTTTTCTCCAACACTCTTTAAAATCGTTCTGAGCTACTTTGGTGATTTTTTTTCCAGTTGTAACATCTTTTCCCGTAAATATTTGATCCTCAGTTTTTTGTGTTCCAGATTTTGATATTTTGAGTCCAAATCTGACAGAGAAAATATCACACATGTAGTTTGGAAGTGTTACAACTAGGATTTATAAACATTCTGGCGAAATAGCAAGATCTAGTAGTGTTTTTGAGGAGAGGCACATAAATCCAGCTGACAATATGATAGTTAAGCAGATGATATGCATGGAAATACATAATCTCATGCTATCTCAAAAATATAACACAATCTATGCCTTTTACTATCCTAGGAGACAAAACTATTCATCTATATACATCAAGAATTCCAATAAATATGTGGAAACTGTAGTTGTAGTGTGAAAATGTGTGAAAAAGTTTGAAAAAGTTGCATGAATCAAATTAAATTAGTAGTAAGTGTTCAACAAGTTGTTTTACCTGAATCATTTAGTATATTGTTTTTGGAAAAAAAGAACAAAAAAAACCTGGTTTTTGTTTCTTAAAGTTATGTTGGATTTGTATTGGTATACTGCAGGTTTGAAGAATCCAGGTCTGCTGTCTGGTTTCAGCATTGTTTAATTTCCTTTTTCACATTGTCAGACAACAGCCGTATCTCCACTTTCCTCTCTCTTCTCTTTAGTTTCTCCATGGTCCACAATATGCTGCAGACAGATTTGAGTTATCACACCCATCTTCCTGGGAGTTTTTCAGTTTAACATCATTCTGCTATGAATGCATGTGCAAACTATTAACCAAGAACAAGAAAAAAAGTCTTCTATTCTTACTGTACGGTCAGTAAGTAGTTTCCTCTGCAGGAGTAACTCAACTTAGAATAGTTGATGTTGGGCGCAGCCAACAATCTGTCACTTATGTCAGCACCTTAGCCTTCTGGTTTGCGCAAAACGACCTGACTTCGTACATGGCAGAGAATGATCTGACAGGTTGATTTGGTGAAAGAACAACCACTGTGAAAGATGCCATGGTGAAATGATGATAAATTATTGAATAACTTTGAGTTAATGTAATGGGCAAAAGATTCCAAAAAATACTGCTAATGCACAACAGCTGCTTTTCACTTTTTTTATTGGGTCTCATGGATGTATGAATAAAGAACAGAGCTGGAACTAATGATTTTTTTGGGATAATTTCATTTTTCTGATAAACTGAATACATAAATCAGAGGAAATGTAGGTCAAAGTTTTTAAAAATGAACTGAAATGAGTGCAGGCCTAAAGACAGTCCTAATTTGAAGGTATTCTGGCTTTGAAAAGTGGCCTAAACAATTCAGTTATCAAAGCACTTTATTAGGTGTATAAGCATGGTGTGTTTATATTCTTAGGTAATAGATGACCAAATAGTGTCAACTCTTGTCACCATTCAGCACCGTGGACAGCACTTTTCATTGCACTCCTGCAAAATACAAACACTGTAATTGAGAGTCTTTACATTGGAGATCGTTTGATTTCTGGAAGGTTCTCCCAAAAGGTTGTTTGACATTTTTAAGATAAAGTGCAGTGTAATAAGATTTTCTAAAGAACCCATGCACATTAGCAGATGAACTTTCTTTTTAGTACAAACTGAAACAGGGATTAAGAGCAAACTTCAGAGAGTTACATTTTGTTGAATTAATCAGTTGTAGTTTATTTAAAAGAAAATCATATACGTTTCTGATTTTATTTTGTAAATGAATAAAGAGGTTGATTCTTGTTGAATATTTTGAACAGTTGTGCTTGTTTGGTGGATAAGGCAAAAAAAAAAAATCTTGGGACAAAATCTTTTTCTCAATCGCAATACATGCCCAAGTTGAAGTTACAATTGAAAAAACCTGGAACAACACGTGTTTATAAAAGCAAGCAAATCTACTCTACCGCAAACCAAATTACCTGAGCAACACAGCACGACTTCAGCATTAGCATAACCTGTGGATGTTAATCGTCATCTTTTGAGCCACACACAGATGCAACATCCCAAATAACAATGGACAAAGTGGAGTAAAACAAGTTGCAAAAGTGCCATGTGAGAATTTATAATCATGCACCCCACTGATGAAACATTCCACCGCCTCTGAGCGTCTCATTGCGCAGACATTCAAAATCTCAGAGAGGAAATTAAATCCTGCTTCAACAGTGCTGACAAGTTCATATAAAAAGGAACAAGAAGTTGGTGCATCTCCAATTTTTCAGATTAGAATATCTTTAAGGAGGTCAAATGCCTCAAAGAAATTGTTTTCCCAAATGTACTCAGACAGAAATGTCATGTTTATCAAGAAGCAAATGACTGCAATCAGGCAGGAAAAATGCTGAGTTTCAGTTCTCTCTTTATAAAAAAGAAAAAACTGGTATTACCTCCTGGGATTGAATAAAAAGCAACCACAACCTTATTTTTAAAAAATCATATCAGTTTATTTATTGCTTTTCGGAACCTTGAAAATGTTTGAAATTGGAAAATTGGGAGCAAGACTTGCAAATATTTCTTGATTTGCTGAACCGGTATGAATGCCTTTTATTGGAACTGCAAAGGGGCTGAGGGCATCTTCTGAAAAACAGCCCCACATGCCGCTCCTCATCAAACTTTAGACATCACAATGCTGTCAGGCCAGGGCAGCTCTCCTGGAAACAGCCCAACCCAGACAGACAGGCATGATTTGTTATTCCAGTGAACAGATCTCCACAGCATGAGAGTTCAGCGGTAGCATCCATAATACCAGTGCAGCCAACCTAATTTGGTAATGTAGGGCTGATTTCTTGAAGCTCTATAGAAAATGGTCTTGAGCTGATCTGAAGGCTTTATGAAGTTTAATTATCTCTAATGTACTCCTTTTTATACTGCATGTCCTGACAACATACAGTATCTCTGGACAAAGGTTTGTAATGTTACAGTGAGCTGAAGAAATATTTCATGTATATTAACAAATAACTAAAACAAAAAAAACTGCTCATCGGCTGTGTCAGGCCAGGTAAGGGAGAAAAAGAGAGGCACAGCCTTTAAAATATAATTCCAGATTGAATTAATTTAGAGACTTTTTGTTACTCAATTGCTAATACTATTCCAAAGCTGCTGCTGCTGTAGTGATGTGTAGCTCTGCTTTGGTTTGCAGCAGTTCAAAGTATGTTTAGTAAACTGAGCTAACTATGAACAAACTCGTGCAGAAGAGTCCACCATGAGAAGAAAGCAGAGAAAAGAATGAAGGAGTGGGAATGAGAGATGAAAAATGCCAGGCATTGGAGCCAGACTGAGAAAAGGAGAAAAAACATCTGCTCAGTGACTCTGTGGCTTGAGCTTGGGGCGCAAACTGACAACACAGCCACACACACAGCCCATCCCACTGACCGTTCTGTCACTGCACCGTACAATCATTGCTCTGTGATAATGGCAGGAACAAATCATGGCTGAGCAAATGTTGAGAAATCTATCAGTTTCTCACTGATCTCTTCATTGCCTTGCCCTGCAGTCTTGTTGTTTTGTGTAACAGCTCTAACGAGACTCAGATGTTGGAAATAAGCTGTCAGATAGAGAGAAAAAAAACTTTCATCCCACCGTAAAACAACTTTTTGGAGAAGCTCCAACAAATTTCTGCCATTTTCGTCTGAACGCTGTTTAGGCCCAGTATTCATTTATTTACTTTCACAGTAAATAACACTGTCGGATTGGAGCTTTTTTAATTATTAGAATCTTTTTTTCGCAGATTCTGGTACATTTGATGCAGCAGAGACAGTATTCTGGAAAATATTACTCAGTAGATAATGATTTCAAAAATAGGATTTACTGTAATTTTGTTGTCAGTTGGAAATGATCAGACTTTTCAGGACAAATTTCTGGAAAGAGATGAGTCGGGTTGAACAACAACGCATTTAGAGGCAAGACATTAATATCCAACAGGTGGAAATTTGATTCACTCCCAAGAACTTAAACAGAAATGAGCTCACAAAATGTTTGCTGCTTTATTGACTTCGCAGACAACGAGTGAACAGTGGTGCCCTCATGCTCAGTTGGTCATGCTTTGGGTAAGTCTTGATCACTCATGCCCAGGAGCAGAAAGCCATTAGGGACCAGCAGTTTGGCTCAGTGATTCTAATTGTTTCATTGCGGTTGAGCTGGTGGCTTTGAACATATTATGGCCTACAAACCCTGCTTTGCCGAAATGGCCCTGGCACTTAACTTTAATTACACACACATTCAAGCACTTACACACAAGAAAGGAGGTCTTACAAAAAGCTAACTTACACGACATGCAAGCCAGAACTGCCGCACAGATAATTCTCCATAAATGCAAACCATCAGTGACAACCGTAAGAATCCCCCAAGTGCATTGATAACAATCTATTCTTGAACAGGTTTCAGGCATGAAATGCAGAGGAAAGTTACAGTTTTAAGTAAATCTTTTTCTCCCCAAAATCCTGTTTTTGCTTTCTCCCATTAGTTTTGTCATTTCCTTGGAATGTACGACATGCACTTGAAATGGAAACAAACAGGGATCAGTGTGCTAACTGCAGCGATAAGAGAAACATGAGTAAACACCTCGTCTGACATGACCTTTTTCCAGCAGCACCAAAAGTTTTACCAAACTCCACATCGGGGAGACATGACCTTCAGACTACATAAACAGCAATGTTCTGAGAAGGTGACATAAAGCAATATGTCCGGACCAGTTTTGTGAAACCGTATGATTTACACAACATAATCTTTCTGAAGACCCCTCATGGTGCTTTTGGTGAAAAGAGCAAGTTCATAATAAGAAACTTGTACGGTATTTCCCAAAAGCTACAACTCAGTCTTTGAGTGATAATTTATTTCAGCCAGCTATACTCCGCTGCAGAAAGGTTCCAGCAGTCTGGTTTCTGTCGTTTGTTTGCTGGAATGTTTTACTGTTTAAAAATAAAATTATGCAACGTCGCATGAGCCTCACAAAATGTTTGTGTGGGATGAGCATTTTCATCTTAGAGGGCTGATCCAGCTGATTATTGAGCAAAGACGCCATAACAAATCATCCAAGTGGGAGGTTTAATGCACATTTGGAGAAAAAAAAAGTGAGCTTGTTGGAACTGCCAGAATGTGTCTGGTTACTGATATAATGTGGTCCCACGTTCTTTGAAGGAACAACTGCAGATAAAACTGACTAAACTAGAAACATAAAACATGGCTTTATTGAAGCCAGTGATTAATAACTCCTATTCCAGATCTGTGAGGAAGAGTGGGATGCAGAGGATAAGCATGGGTCAGCCAAAAGTATCAAGGAATACCAAAATTTTAAACCACAAAAATTTTCCGATCACTTTATTCTTATACTGAAAGTCCCTTCAAACATGTCTCTGATGAATGAATAACCTAATAATCTGATTTAAAGCTCAAAAAAGTTGACTTTACATAACCTCTGTCTCCTTCCCCATTTATTAACACGGTGTGCAAGCAATAGCCAGCTATGGCTGCAGATAGCCAAACTAGTTATGGGGTTCCAGCTCTACATTTTTCATGTACACCTGGAAAATATGTACTTAAAAAAGGAATTCCTTTTTCAGGAATTTATTTTATCAAACCTCTTGGTTCATATTTTTGGACCATTTTAAGTGTAAAAGTAAGAATTTACTGCAGACACTTCTTACGAGGTCAAGCTTTAAACACAAACCTGTAGAAACTATTGCATTATAAAGGGAAGGAGACAGAAGGATGGAGGATGGAGGATGAGATGGAAGGAAAAAGGAGAAGAAAGGAAGGACAAAATAAAGAACATCAGCAAAATGAAATGAAGGAAAGGAGGGGAAGTGAAGAAGGATGGAAAAAGAAAGGAAGATCTCATGAGTGTCCAATAATAACATCACTTACTATTTGATTCACTTCTCAATGCTACATTTTTAAAATGTGGTCCAAATGGCATCACGTTCTTAATAATTACCTGACTACCTGGGGTCAGTTACTTCAAAATAAATTGTCTTTGACAAGGTGGAGACATCACAGAGAAGTAAAGAACAAAGACGTAAAACACAGTATCCACACTATTGATCCTAAGAGACATTTACTATTCAGAATTGGAGTATTTCTCAAGTTGTGCAAATTGTCCTTTTGTTTCTTTGTGTTTAGACCGACTTAATGTGTATTTCTCAAAATGTCAACATAATTGGAAAGATAGTTACAGGTGTGGCAGCAGCTTAAATTTGTTCAGCAATTTGAGCTACATTGTTGGATGAGAGTACACAGCCAATTTTCAAGACATCATGGAGACATCATGTAGTTCCACACATCCTTTGTTTCAAGAACATCTTAGAAAAGATTGTACCTACAGAATGGAAATCTAGAAGAGAGCTGCTGTTCCCCTTCTCATATTGTCATATTTGCCTTCCAAATATCACAATGCAAAGTAATAGTAATAGTCTTAGAGCCATGATGAAAATTATGACTCAGAATTCAGTCACAACAGAGCTAATTATACTTTTGGAGGAAAGTGCTGCCAAATTTTTGTTTTCAGGCAGTAAACATCACATCTGCAAAACAGACACAACCCTCAGACATCTGCCTTACAGATATATCCATACACCAGCAGCCACAATCAACCACACAATCAAACAAACAACGGGCAGAAGTATTGACTTCACCAAACACAAGCAGAGTGTGCACAGTCTGTGCTCATCCTATTAATGGCTGTGCTGCGTCTAAAGAGGATGTATTTGTTGCTTCCTTTTTTGATTTGGCTTAGTAACATGGATATAAGCCAACATCATCATTAACCTTTATTGTGGTTTAGGATAAAGAATTACTGCCAGTGGAAACAAGACTGTAAATTTTCATATAATAATAATAATAATACAAAAGTTTCCCCTTCATTGGATTACACACAAGTTCTGTGCAGACATCAGAGAAATTGCAATTTGTCACCTAGAAATTATAAACTGTGGTTTTGTCATCTGGTGCTGTGTCAAGATCTGGGTTTATATTTTGAAATGTAAACCCAAAGTTTTAAATCTTTCTCAACACGGTGCTGATAGCTTCCCATAATTTCACCTTCCTTCAAGAGTCGGGCTCATAATTGTTAACTACGTGGAAGTAATTATTCTGTGGCCCATGCAGGCAAATAGAGAACAGGAATGTTAAACACAAGTGCCACTGGAGTTGAAAGCCTCATGAACACTTGCTTTGGCAGCAGTGCTCATTTCCACACAGGCTTGTTAATAATTTACAGACAGCATCCTATGTATTTGGGTTAGACTTTATATGTCCCATTAGAGTCTGAATATCTTCATATCCACAACTTTAATTAATAATTCTTTTCAAACCAAGAACATGTCTATACACTATCAGCAAGCACAGAATAGACGTGAAATCAATCAGATACACAGTATGCCTGATGATGCAATACACACCAATGCAAAAATGCAAACAAATTACAGCATGTTTGTACATTTTGAAATGACCGTCCAACTCTTTAAATGCTGAAGTGTTTGCCAATTCAAAGGCCTGTTCCACCCTGCCAGTCCAAATTAGATGTTTCTGATTGGTCCAGCAGCATGAACAGGGTAGCAGAAATCTGCTACAAGAGTTGCACTTTTTTACCAGAAAAAAAATCAAACATAAGCTCTCTGAGGTGTCTGGTTTCATATGACACAATATTCAAAATATTTCTTTTACTCCAAAAGGTAAAAAAGAAAAAAGAAAAAAGTTTGAGTCATGAGTTAATTTAACTTCAGATAACTCACTCACATCCATTTACCTCTTGATCAGAAGGACTTGTTTGTTTTGTTTTGCTTTTTAATTTAAAAACATGTTGCCTGAAGAAAACAAGCTGTTCAAGTGGATATCTTTTTCCACCAAATTTCATAAGAATAATAAATCTAGTCAAAAATATATAACTCTGCTACGTATAGGCAAGCTTAAAATCCCTATTGAATAACTTTATGTGAAAAAACAACAGCTTCACAATACCTCCAGAAACATTTAAAACAATAATTTATGATTTAACTGCTTAGATCTCAAACAAAAACTTGATTGGGAATCTGTGGAAGTAGCTAAAGATTAGGCCTTTCAATCTCAAAGGATTGGAGCTCACCATTAATTATCAAATTATCAGCGTAGCTGTAGAGTCATGCAAATAGCTGTTCATCAATTATAAGAAGGCTCTGATTTCTGTGGTACAACTAAAGGTTGTTCCATTGATTATCAAATAGGATGTAGACAATTTCTGATCTTAAAAAATAATTATTGTCCCCCAAAATTTACTCTTTTCATAATTCTGTATTATGTTTTGAGAAGCGCCTCTCATTTTCTTTCAGAAATAAACTTCTGGTTTAAACAAAAGTTACTCCAAACCTAAATCTGTCAGGAGTGTCAATAATTTTGGGTTTAACTGCACAACATATTGAATATTACATTTGTAATCATTTTATTTAACCTTTATTTATAGTCAATAATTTTGTGTACAACTTCTATGTCAAAAGGTTTTGTTGAAGCAGGGCTACTATGACCAATGGATGCATGATTAGATAGATGAATGACTGGGCCAAACAACGGGTAGATAGATGGATGTAAAATCTCTCGAGAGCTAGTAACTCTTAAAAATACATTTGAGCGAGAAGTGGAACAAGCAACAATAGTTCTGAAACCACTTGAACAAACAGCATTTGGAACCATAGCTGAACGTTTCTCCAAAGCATTTGTTCATTGTTGTTTCTAATTACTTTTTCAGCACACAAACAAAATGTTATGGACATTAGTCATTAAACTTAAAAAATCAATTTAGTCAGACATCGTAAAAAGGGTGCTTTTGAGGTTTCAAGTGAATGAGGCTACAAATTATGTTGCTAAGTATGTGTGTTTTTTTTTTGCTTTTTGGGTGAAAATGTTGGCAAAAATTTTCTTCCCACAAATAACCAGTTCAGTTTGGCTAGCTCCCCCCAGAAATTGATCATCTTAAAACTAGCATTTGTATTCGCTTAGATCTGGAAATAAAACTTGATTGGTGACTTGAAACATTTAAGTGATACAAAATAAAAATTCAAAATATTATTTTGTAAATTATATTTAGCTAGCATAATTACAGTAGTTGTTCTAACACTTTTGCATTACATTGCATATAAACAGAATTACAATAATATCCCCTTATATCTCAAAACCCCATAAACAAGTAGCGGCACTTTTAGCTAAATCTCTCTTTGATTTTCTACCTCAAAGGCCTCTGTGGCAAAAGCGTAGAGTTTGATGAAAGTAAGCGTGTGGATACATTAATTCTAGCAGCTTTTAGAAAGGCTGTTGGTTTCTAAAATTGACATTTCAATTTTCCCAAATTACTTTAGTTTGACTGTACTTTATATGAACAATTGGAAGCAATCCCATTTGGTTGTGGTTGGAGCTTTCCAGCATTACAATTAGCAAATATATCTAACATGTTTCCTCAAGACATTTTGTATATGGAGTTGCAGTGTAGCTAAATCTACTTCCTGTTATTTAACTTAAAGCTTGGCAGTACATGTGAATTTTAGCAAGATGAGGGAGAACCTTTCTGAGTGACTAATCAAGCTTGACATTTAGTTCAAACTGGCACAGATTTGCATGTCATGAATGAGAAACCAAAAGAATAAATAAATAAAAGATACACAAGAGGAGTGAAGAGAAGGGCAAAGATCCTGGCATGAGAGAAAGGTAACTGTCTATGAGGACTGATGAATCCTTGCTTTCTTGTTTATTTTTGCTGGGCAGGAACTTGAAAGCAGACTGGGTCTGGGACTAATCAGTGGTGGTCATTAAAGGATGGAAAAAGTGCCAGAACCAATCATGCACTGCTTTAGTGCTGTAAAGGACAAGCAAGGAGGAATAAGCAGACAAACAGATGAGAGGTGTTTGTTATGTCTATGAAATTTCTACGTACATCGTCTCCTGCTCAATGAAAATTTGTTAGACAAAGACGTGGTCAGTATTTGTGTAGTGAACCCAGCTTTTACAGCAACAGTTGAGAAGGCAGTGTGGTCAGACTCCACATTTTTTGCTGAGACTGAATAACTTGAAATAAACAACATAACTACATAAAGTAGGTTTGATGTTTTCCATCCAAGCTCCATACCAGTTCATTATTTGCATACTTCCATTAATTTTGAGTTTTTCCACTATGGTTAAATCCAGCTGTGCACAGAGCTGACAGGAACAGCTTTCATCAATCAAGCAAAGCACTGTTTTATTCCCAAATCAACAAAGAATATGAGTTAACCTGAAGTGATAGTAAAACAAACAAATTACATCCTCTATAATAAAAGCTTAACACATGTCAGATACTGGAGAGTTTTTGTCATACAATTAAGGTTCCACAAACCTTGACTGTACTGCTGTTGTTTATTTTGCCTACCTTCAAACTATCAGTAACACTAATGTTCAGACAAGTTACATTTTGTAAAATGTAAAACAAGTATTTTCAGAGGAAAACATCAATTCAAGAACCCTAAAAATACATCTATGGGAGATTTTGTGGCACCTGAGAGGAGGGTTTCAGTCTCAACTGTCCTCTTACAGCCAAAGTCCCCATTTTATCAGCCAATGGTTCTTTCATTCAGATTAAAAGCAGAGGTGAATACTGATTCACCATTGTGAAAACAACATCATGCCTGAAATATGCACATAAAAGTCATATGTAATAAACAAGCCAATCTGATGCCTGTTTACCAATAAATATAAAAGCTAAGCATCAGATTTGTGGAGACAGCTAAGTGACTGCCATGAAGTGAAATAATGGCATAGGAGAGGAACTAAAATAGAGGACAAATGTCTTTGTATATATTTGTGTGTGTGTGTGTTTGTATGTGACAAACAGCAGTTCAGGGATTATTTGTTTAAAACACAAAGGCTCCCCTGCTGGAGATAACCAGGGGGGACCTTTTATGGAAAGGTCAGATGAGATATGAAAGGAAAGTGTGAGACATCAGAGGCAGACCAACTAATTCCTTTTGTTACAGAAGTCTTTGTAACGGCTTGTTTAAGGCTCTAACACACACACACACACACACACCCACACACACACACCCACACACATCTCCGCTGTTCTCCTTTACTTTTGGTCAGAGGTGGAATTGGACACCTGCCTTTTTCCATGTTCTAAGTTACATTTCCAGGTGTCAGGTTTAAGTTGTCCAGCAACACTCCACCTCTTCTTCCCTTTTTCTAATCACTCTGCACACACTCAGTCAGCAGGTGAATGGCTGAGTGTCCCCCACCTCCTCCAAACAATATCAGTGATTTTAAAGAGAAGAAAACAGGAGCTGAAAGCCAATTATACAAATGTCTGGTCTGTGATGAGAGGAAACTCAAGCAGACAAAGCCCTGTGATGTGGTGAAGCCACCTTGCCGTCCCAAGGTGCACAGGTACACAATAGAAAACCAACTCAAAGCCCAGCCAAATGCATTCTGTCTAGACATGATAGCAAACCAAAGCAAAAAAAAAAAAAAGAGAGTCCCTGCAGAGAAGGCATTCCTTTGTAGACACGGTGAAAAAAAAAAAAAGTCTTCTGAGAATGTTTTGAAAGAAGCACTTAAAATATACTTGAATCAACCTGTTATTGGTGGATACTCAACTTTAGAGATCAATCAGCTGGAATTATTTCAGATCTATCTGATGAAAGAAAGGAGGATTTAAAAACAGTTGTTCAGTTTTTAAAGAAAGGAAAGAACCTTGACACGTTTAGGTGCTTTTTCTGTTCATCTGTTATAAATTAGCTAAAGCTGTACAGCAGGATATATGGTAGTTCTGCTGGTATTTTTAAAATATTGTATTAATGTCCCAAATATAATTTATTATATCCAGTAAAGAGTTGTTTCCGTCTGTCAGGAGAGACTTCAACAACTACTGTGAAATGCAAGTGCCATCTCTACAAGTTACAGTAGAGAGCTTTATAAAAATGTATAATCCATAACTTTAACAAAGCATGTACTTGTTGAAAGTAACCAAAGTAAGATAGAATCATATTTTTAATTAAGCTCAGAATTTAACACTTTACATCTCTTAAAATTAATTTTCTTGTAATGATTGTGTGAAGGTTTGTCTGGTCAGGGGGTTGAAAAGTTAACTCACAAACCAAATGTATTACTCTTAAGATGAACAAGGGGAATTTAGTCTCAGTTGGGACCCGTTCTTACTTTTTTTTTGTTCTGTCTATTTCACACAGACTCATCTATAAGCTTCTCCATTACTACTCAGCTGAGTCAGGGAACAGGCGCAAGGGAAGGAGCACAGCAGTGTACACCTGCAAAACTTATTTGATTTGATACATTATGCAAATAATGAAGAATGTAAAATGAGTTGCACACACTGCCTAGTATCCAGTGGTCTTACGGTGGCAAATGGTAAAACTCCATTTGAGTTAAGTGGCTTCCAGCTCACAAATAGAAAAACACAATTTTCTGTTGACAAAAACTATAAAGAGAAGCTTCATCCACTTTGTGTCAACAAAAAAAGTTATTTCAAAAATTCAAACTTAATATTTTAGAAAAATTCCATCTAGAACAATTCTGATGTATTTACTATAAACTACTGGAAAGTTTCCATTTTATAGACTACAAATATCTTGATTATTTTTATTTATTTTTTTACAAATAGTTTATACTCACTCAACTATAGTAATAAATGTGTGTATGGTTTGGTTGATTAAGTCAGCTACTACATCCGTAATGACTGCCTTGCCTCTGCGATTCCTTACTCCAAAAGTCACTTTGATTTCAAGACAGATCTAACAAGAATATATTTACACCATCAGAGGAAGCATTGTCGGATTAACCAGAGACGACACACACTCACATGGACAGAAAATACAAACATGAAGCTGCGGTTTTTAAAAACCACACCAAACACTCACTCCAGGGCCAATCCCATCAAGTATCTAATGTTTTCTCTTGTTTACACACTCCACTAATGATGGGGCCGATAGACACGAGACATGGTTTCACATAAAAGGCGTCATCACACATCATCATCATCATCAGGACAGTCTGTTGCCTCTAATGAAGGCACGGAGTCTGGGCTTCACCCTGTGTAGCTGCTGATGTTCCAAGTTGTGGTTTCCTGCTGCTGTTCTTCATCACGCTTTCTAAATGCAGGTTAATCCCACTGCAGTCCATGCCAGTGGTTATGAACACTCAAAATATCTTATTAAATCAAATAACTTGAACAAAGTGACAATCTTTTTTTTTTTCTGGAATTGAAGAGCATAAATTGGAATCGGGCATTTCTTCTAATAAACTCGTCTGTACCAAAGAGCCCAAAGCAGGTTCTGATATTGGTCACATGGCCAGTTTTCTTGAGCCTTGGCCAAAAGTGACAAATAGAGTCAGGTTGAGCACAAATTAATTATATACATGTATAACTATTTGGTAAATGTTCACTTCAGACTGTGAGTGCGTCCTACAACAAATAATGACCTATCTACATGAAGATCAGGTTTGGTCCTTCTTTGTTGTATTGGTGGTTAGCAAACAATAATAGTACTTTACGCCATCACTTGGTATATATAATTTCAGATTTTAGTTTTATAATGTGTTCCACTGGGGCAAATAGATGACATGAATATATTTATTAAAATAATGTACCGTTTTTGCTGGTATTTAATATTATGTTTAAAAACACCAGGGCCTTCTGACCTTCAGTACAGTCAAAGCAGAGAAAACGGTATTCCTTCTGTATTTATGCAGTAAGCTGTTTCAAATTGGAATATTCCATTTACAAAAATAGCAGTGACATACAGCTTTGACATATCTGTGAATATCAAAGGAGCTTTTCATGTGGTAGCCAGCACAACTGGCATGTCGACTACCCCATCATCACCACGTGTCAACTTTAGCCAAGTTATTCATATGGAGGCAACAAAATATTAGTGACATTGTAAAGCAGACTGCCTGTCTATCTCTCCTTTTCTCACACATTCACTAGCAGAGTATTCAGTGCCCCGAATACTGAAGTGTGAGAAAAGTGTCTGTTCAGGCCAATTTCCTCATATGGAGGCAACAACATTCAAAGATCTTTGATGTTCGGGATGATTCCACATGTTTCGAGAACAGATGATGAATGGATGGTAGGATCTAAAAAGAATAACCTCTGTGTTGGCCATGGAGTTTAATGCATGGTAAACAGTCATTTTACGTTTGACAAACACAGATTCACTGTGTTTGTCAGTGTTGTCAGAGATGCTGAGTTATGAGGTAACATGGGAGCATCCTGAGAAGAAATGCTGTAAAAGTTGAATATGCTGGTTTGTGTTTGTGTGTAAATGTCAGTTCAGTCAAGTATTCCAACTAAATAAAATTATACACTTCCTCTCACCTGGAAATACTTTCAGGAAGAAAAATATGAATAAAAACCTGCTTGGAACAAATTATTATAAGTTATGTGAATCAGTTTATTATCTTTTTGATCTTTTCATTGTGTATGATCTCTGTCTGCCTGTTGAAAACAACAAAATGCAAGGTTTATTATAGCTTTCCCAGTACATTCAACAGATACAGAAGAAACGTCAGTCAGTTTCCTCCATCTGCTGCTCAGTATTGTGAAGACATGGTATTATAAGCCAACACAGATTGAATGCGGTCAGCAGTATCTCTTTGATATTATCCATCAAGGATCTACTCTGCCATATCAACAGTCGGGCTACAAGCAGTATATATGCAACTGAGAACTAGCTGCGAAGACTATTAACAGCATCTAACAAAGATCTGGTGCCTGGAAATGTACAAACAAGTTGTGGGGTGAGACTAATAAATGCAGAGTGGAGACCAGGAAGGCAGCAGAGAGAAAGCAGTAGTGGAGGAGCAGAAGAGAAAACACTAACCAGTTTAGAGCAACTCCAGGATATCACGGCAAGTTTCCTAAAGCCTCTGGAGATGTACCTGATAAGAAATATATATGTTTGTGAGCTATGCCATCCTTTATTTGCTGGGTTCTGGCTCCTTTTGTGTATCAGAAGTGCACGTCCTGATATTCCTCTCTATTAAGACCTTTAAACAGCAAGCAATATTGACCCTTGTTGTACGTTTATAAATGTTATGTCATTTTGACTGAGTTATCTTTTGTACATGACGAGGAAAAAGTCTGTAAATTGCTTCTTGTGGACATTAAAATTTTACCTTTAGTTAGATAGTGACTTAAAAACTAACTTAAAATGTTTCTTGACATAAAAAAATCAATGATTTTGTTTGAAAAGGTGCTTACATAAAAAGTAGGGATGTACCATTCACTATTTTCAGATATCCCATACCAATACAGATATCTGAGGTTTAGTGCTGAATTGACTTAAAATGTTTTTTTTAAATAAAGAAAAACAGACATAAATGTACCGAATTACAAATTTATTTCAAAATTCTGCATCAGTACGGCATATTTAAATACACAAACATGCAAAAACAACACAACTTTAATTTGCTCAGCCGGTGTAATTATCAGTATAACAGCCAATGTAAAATAAACAAACTCAAACTGACAAAAACAATATGGTGACTTTCTTGATCAAACATGCAAAAATAAACAGTAACAAATCTTCTTTCAAATGGTTCAAATTAGAAATTCTAAATATAAAATCAATAAATTATAACTTCGCTCAGAGCGCAGTCTAGAATTAGACAGAATAGATCTGCCCTTATGGATTGAGCACATTGTCACCAATGCTCAATCAGGACCTTATTTCAATACCTGGACAGATACAAATATAAATATAGGATCGGTGCATCTCTAATAAATAGTACCTAAAGTACCTGCAGGTCTACAAAATATGTTCACATGTGATGCATTTCATTTAGCAGACTTCCTACTCAGAAACTGGCGGCTGTGCGAACATCAGAGGAAATTTAATATGGAATACAGTGCATGTCAGGGATGCTCCACATGTGCAAGAACTCCTGACTAAATTTATCTCTTTATGCATTACAGGATATGGTGGAGGGTCGGTGGTATCAGAGGGAGGTCAGTTTGATGGGTGGGCTGCCTGCAGCATCATGACTTCAAAAGTGGCCTAAGACACACAAGATGTAAATGTAGTAATTATTTTTTAACTTATTGACTAATAAAAAACTAAATTATAGCCATAAATCTTTGCAGCAACTAATCACATGACCAATCCATCCAAAGTTTTAACTTTTTATATAAATCAGCCTACCTTGGTCCAACATTAATTCAAATATACATTTTCAGATTATTGGTTTTATTTTGTAACCAGGTTGCTGTGTATTGCAGACTTCTGCCCAGGTCTCTCTTGAAAATGAGATCCAGATCTCAACGGGGTTTACCTGGTTAAATAAAGGAAATAATAAAAAAGGCAGAATATTCAAGTAGTTACACCTAATGCAACTAAAACCTTGTTAAACCTAAAACAAATTAAAAAAATTATCTGGATTGCCATCTATCAAAGCCAGATTAATAAAAAAAAAAAGAGAATCTTAAACTTCTTTATGATCTTTGTTTTTTGTCATTTAATTATTTTTGTAAATCAGTTTTTATTCTAAAGCTCATAATGTGACAGAACTGAATATGCACTCTCCATGCAGGTTTTTGAGTGTTTTTCATAACTAATTGTGAAGAAACTAACACAATATAAGAAGCCTTTTTTGGAATCATGAGTAATTTTCATGCTGATGCTAAGTAAACGCACACGATCTGATGACTACTCCTGTCTCCACGTGTGGATTACCATGTCCTGTCCCAGTGGGTTGCTAATGGGTCTGATTATGGATATAATCGAGTGCCAGACATGTACCACTTCTCTCCATCAACATGAGATAGCCACTAACAAAAACTGCACCATTTAATAAGCTCTCAATTTCAGTAAATTTGCAGCTCTTATTTCTCTAAACCTGCTCTTATTTCTCTTTATGAAGTTGGTTGGTTTGCTGTGTACTCAAGTGTTACATTAGCAAATCAGGCAGTCACGAGGGAAGAAAATCAGAACTGCAGGAGTAAAGCAGGCTAGTGGAAAGGCAGTTACAGGTAAGTGGTTTAAGTGTGAACCATCCATCCATTTCTTACACCCTTTATTGTGTCTGAAGGGGTTCTGGTGCCTATCTCCAGCTATCAACAGATGAGAGGCGGGTTCACTCTGGACAGGTCGCCAGTCCATCGCAGAGTGTGAACCACAATATGAATAAATGAAAATCGCTACTAAAATATACAATAGTCAAAATCTTTTAACTTCATAGGATAAGAATTCAGGAACAGACATACTCGGAGAAATGGACAACATTTGTATGAGAAAGAGAAGATAGACACATAACTGTACCGATTGTCTTAGTTTTTCCTTTTCTATTTAATGAAAAGCCAAAAACCAGGGTAGTGGAATGTTAAAATTGTTTGTTAATATAAGAAACCAATCAGCTAATGACATTTCAACAAATGTATGCATTTAGGCATGTAAATATGATCATTATCTTCCAATTACTTTCTTGCTGCAAGGCATCAGTTCTATTATGTGCAACTCATGTGATAAAGATGACTCATTAAAGTTCATATTGTGATTTTTGACATAGTTTCAGCCCCTTAATACCAATGAAACGCCACAGTAACAATATTTTTGCTTGTTGGGTTCTGCAAGCCTCTACCAAGAGTAGTTTGTTCCTCTGACTAGCAAAGGCTTGGTGTTATGGTAGAAATATTTTTTGGTGTTAGAGTCAGTGCTTTTGCCAGTGGGGGGAAAAAAAACAAAAAAAACTAAAAAACTAAAAAAAAATAGTGACAAGCAAGCACTAGTACTGGACCAGTACTAGTTCAGTGGAAGCACCACTAGCATCTTGGTGTGGATATAAAAGCACATTAAATGTTGGGAAGATTTCCTTTTACTACAAAAAATCGTCCAAGTCTGGGAATGGAGAAAGAACATTTTGAGCTGTCCTGGAGTTTATGTTTCCAAGAACTGAGATCCTTCAGGATTTATGGAGTCTTTGTGAATTGGGCATACTTTGCACAGATGTGGTCCCACAAGACATTTAAAGACAAATTAACACCTCAGACTCATTATTATGATCACTGAGCCAAAACTTTGCCTTGTTTTGTGGAGTCCACTGCTCAGCTTCCAAGAAAAAAGTTTCATTATTGAGTGGTACAATTACCACACATATGATGTGCTGGCAAATATGAAGAGGCATTCCCTGAAGAAAAGCAACAGTCTAGATTTATACGCATTCTTAAAATCTTTGAAAACTTTTGAAATGGAATTGGATATATAGGTTTGGTAAAAAGTGCTTAATATTGGATGAAGTGCATTAAGCTGCTTAAAATTTGACTTGAATTTACTCTGTAATGCATCAAGCCATTGGATTAAGAAAATCTATCTTTGACTGAAGTTTGAAGAGTGCTCAAAAGTATGCTGGTGTTTTGTCACAAAACATCTGGCTCTTTAAAACTAGATAACATCAGCTTTTGAGACAAGGACATGAATTAACCATCTTGAGTTCATATACAGTGTTTATGTAGTGCATGACATTACTAAGACACAGCAAAGTCTTGGAATATCCCCTTAAAAGGGCACTTATATATATTAAATGCTAATCACTTTAACATTTATTAACATGTCTACTAAAACGAGGAACACACGTTATTTTTATTTTTTTTTTAACTAAATGGCTCCATGTTAGCTATATTACATACAAGCAAAGATGTAAAGATAGATTTTTGTCTTGAAAAATTGAGATTTTGAAACTGGTACAGTCACATGCACAAAATTAATCTAAAAACAAAGAACTAGTTTCCGTGGGGAACATCTGTTACTGTGTTAACACAGCAGATGCAATGATCCTCTTGGTGGTAAATCACTAGCGTGAAATCAATAAGCAGTTTTAAGAGGTGGAAAAGAGAGGGAGTGGTTATGAAATGTACTTCAAAATAGTTAAACACAGTTTGTTAAGTTGTTTTCTTGATTAATAATTTTTAATGCGTTATAGTTTTATAACGACATCAAAAATGTATCTGGCTGCAATTTTAATTTTATCACCAGTACAGAATTTAGATATCTCAGGCCAATTCACCATATTATTTAAAGAAGTTACCAAGGTTGCTAAAGCAAGGCTGCCTGGCAATAAATGGTAATATCAACTTGGTTTGTCCTCCATTGCCAGATAGAATACAGTAGGTCCTCTTCAAGAGTTTGGGTCAGGCTTCTTATGTTTATAGTTGTCCTGGAAGACATAAAGCCCAGACGACAGGAATGAGTCAAACTTTTCACCGCACCCCTGAACAACAGTTAAACCTTAAACCTCTGTAAATCATGTTTGCTTTAAAAAACAAACGCGTGTAAATGCTACAACCAAGAGTTACATAAAAAAAAACACTGGCAAGATGTTTAGTTCTCTAAAGTTGTAATATTTTTATGTTCTGAAGTGAAAGAACTTTATGTTGACTTTACTTGAGGAAAACCATCTCCTTTTTAGATGAATTTAGGACATTTGGTTTCTACATTCATTTTGTGAATCTTGTCGTCTAAGACTGGGGTGGTGGATTAAAAGGGTCTGGAGGAAAACCCAGACAACCTTCTCCCTAGTGACACACTGCAACTCATTATGGGAGAAACCCCAGGTGACCGTAGGCTAAAAAGAAAATATAATTCCTATAGGAGGTTTTGTGTCTCATCTAAAGGGAGCCACACAAAAGGCATCCCGATCAGATGAGGCCCCACTAACAAATGTAAACACACTGCAGACAGACAACCACACCTGGGGGAGAGGTCCACCTTTTTTCAGCTCAGCGGTCCTGACTGAAGATGGTCCAATCAGATTGCCCCAAACCCATTTAGTTTCCATTTTTGTCTCTTTCACAAAAAGAGACAAAAATGCCCGCTTCAAACTAGTTTGTTCCACCTGTAGTCATATTTTTATAGACTTTGAATTGATTTTGTATTAATTTATTTTAAATCACATTACGAATTATTCTTAAAATATATAAATATATACAGTATATTGTTGGTGGTGACTAGCCAAACATAAAACCAAGATATTTATGGATGTGTATCTTTTTTTTAAAGAAGTATGTGTCTTTAGAGGAGGGAGTATTAAGAAGAGTGGGTGGGCAAATGATGTCATGACAACTGTTTATCTGTGAGACAAAGTGGTGAAGATGTTATCAAAGAAAGATGGGGAGAGAAAAATATTGAAAGGTTAAATGCAAAGATGTGTTTTTTAGATAACCTCAGTGAGTCACTACTTTTGCAACTGAGACAGAAAATGTGGGATTTAAACAAGTTTTTTTTTTTTTTTTCTGCAGCTGTTGCAACACAGCAGTCGTCATGCACATTTTGATCTTTGCCCCTTTGCAGAGTAAAGAGATTTTGTAAAAGTCCAGCTGTGAAGATAGATTCCAGAGCTTCCAGGGGGAAAAAAACACTATCAGACAGCATTAGCCTAAATAAGACTGCTGATTAATCATTTACTAACAATCTCCAATGGTGCTTCATTCGAGAAACAGCCAAAAAGCCAAAGCATTATTCATGCTGGCTGCACTTTTCTGCTAATGCACCAACACAGATGTTTACAGACGTGTGCACACTTCTATGCACCAAGAGGCCAGATTTACTTACATTATAGAAGAAAAACAGCTCTCTCACACACACACACTTTTAATCTGTTACCTGACTGCAGCTTGGGTTGTAATTCCACTCTTTCTTTAAAGCTAATTTTGACAATGAAAGCTGACAGAGAGAACACAGCATGAGCAAAAGAAAAGTGGAATAAATAATGATTAATTGAACTGATCAAGAACACATGGACAGAATCCTGTGAGGCTTTGATGAGAAGCAAATCTAAGCGCCAGTTACTCTAAATCTAATTAATTACTGTATGCAGATGTGGGATCCACATCAGCGGATTAAAGCAGCACTGTATCGGCAGATTGTATTTCGAAACTTACAGTAATGATGATTTTTTTAACAGTGTTACCAGTATAAAGAGAATTTGATATTGCTACTTTAGTAATCCTTTTGGGATGACAACAATATTTTCATGTCTCCCTAATTATAGTAAACCAAAACATATGTGTGTGGTGTCGTTTGTTTATGCTTGTAATTAAAGACCCGTCACTTTACTGACACTCAGGTTTCTGCAAGCCAAGGCATGCACACACCAACACACACACACACGCTCGGTTTGTAACAAACCTAAATGAATCATTGTAATTATTGTCAGACAAGTGCTTGGAGTGAGCACCTCAGAGGCCAGCACTGTAATGTTGTGTATGGATGATCACTGGATATACTTAATACAAAAATTTATGAGGTGAAGTTTTTTAAATGCAGATAAAATACTAACAGCAGAGATGATACAGTTGGCACTAATCTAAACCATATTCATCATAATAATATGACCAGCTCTCCAAGAGATTCTCTGAATGTTTGATGTCGCACCAGCAGGCGCATTGACTGAGACAAATTGTTAAAACCACACTAAGAAGCCTTGTCAACTGAGGAACAAGATACTTAATAAACGTGTCGACTACTTTTACGTAGCTGGAGTCACATCCATAAATGTTTCTGCTGCAGAACAATTTATCGTAGAGGAAATAATGAAGTAACAAGGACAGACCATTGATCAGAGAGAAATGTTCTTAAAGGGCCAGTTCACAATATATTTAAAGTAAGGTTCTGTTAAAAGCTTACAGACAGTTAATGTCTTATCTGCACTTGCATCTCTTAGTGTCTTTGTTTAGTACAGTGGTTCCCAAAGATTTTCTTCTGCCCCCCTGCTTCTGTTTGTTTGTTTTTTTTTCATTCATCCATACCGCTTCCCTGAGGGGAGCTAGCACAAGTTAACTCTTGTGCTACCTCTCGCAGCATTTATTATTTTCTGGAGATTGCTGTAGTCCTAAAATTGCATCTAAGCTAATTTTTACATCTGCTAGCAATGTTCCCTCTAAGCTGCGCGCCTGCGCAGTTGCGCACTGCTCGCACATTCTATGCGCACAATAAAATCTATGCAGCGCATAAAATAAAACCCAGCGTAAACTATACATTGTGCTCAGTCATCAGTTTTGACCAATGACGAATAACAATCTAACTCAGTGAGTCAAAGGTGTTCAGCCAATGATACGATACGGTTCACTTACGCTACGCAGCCAATCACCGAATGCTATTGTGTTTACGTGCCTTTTCCCATATGCGCTGTGGCACCGGGCAGATTTGCTAGATAGAAAAAGTCCAACATACTCGGACGCACTTAAGTCCGCGGAGGTCTGCCGGACATGTCCGCGCAAGGATAGATTTTTATGGTAAGTAATGTAAGTGCATCAACAAGAGAGTTGTAAATATTGAGGTTAGCTTAAGCTAACATAACAGCTGGTTGTTATTTCTCCTCCCCGTATTGACCCAATACAGGACACGATTTATTCCGTATTGCTATAAATGTCTGATAGACAAACTATCATACATCTCAACAATAAGTGTAATAATAATGACCAAAACAAAAGACGGAAAATATTAAGGTCAGCTAAATTGTCGTTGCGGGACCTAAATAGGACCCCCCCTCTTCTCCCTCCTCCCCTCACGAACTGACGTTGTTGTCACGGTTGCTTAGAGACGGACACTGCGCAGCCGCACTGAGCTGCTATCAACCCGCGTCTTTTTAAAATGTCCACCNACGTTGTTGTCACGGTTGCCTAGAGACGGACACTGCGCAGCCGCACTGAGCTGCTATCAACCCGCGTCTTTTTAAAAAGTCCACCGATACTAAACCGTCCTTAAAACTTCTGGCAGAAATACAGACGGTAGTGGGAAGAAGCACATTACAGGCTAAACAATTATAGTGACGTTTAATAGAGGCATTAAAATAATGTGTCAGTGATGTTCAGGGCGCAGTGGGATGTTAGATATCAGACAGAATAGACAGGAGAGGAACCGCAGAACCATCAGAACCAGACATCAGTCTCTACATCCCTCAATCATTTCCTGAGAACAAAAAATAATATAAATGGCAATTTAAATAACAAATCATACAAATAGATTAATATTAAATAAATAAATATTGTGAAGGGAACATTGAAAACGTTTGTTAGGATTGTGTAGGAAAAACATTGATATCTTTTATAAATACAGTGTTTCAATATTATTTCATCATTTTATTAATGTGGGTTGCCAGTTTGGATCAGGATCCTGTCAAGCTATAAGAATGATAGAAAACATGCTAACAAAAAGCCTCAGACCTGCAGCCCAGAGGCGGTTCTAGACACAGGATAACATAAGTGGCTCTTTAGCAACTTGTACAAGTTTATGTCGGGGGGGGGAGTGACGTGACATGACATGCTCATATCCACCTCAAAAATATGTAGTTGCGCCCCTGTGTGTGAAGGTGTGTGTTGGTGTTTAGGTCAAAGAACACCAGCTTCCCCCGGTTCCAGTCCAGATGGACTCTGATCCGGTTCAGCTTTCCCATCGGTTCCAGAACCGTGGACGGTTCCGACAGGGCCCGGGCCACGTACTGACCGTCAATGCAGCCGATTCTCCACAGACGAGTCGGATGGTTTCCTTTCCTCTGGACGCTTTGGGAGGCGACTCCCACAAACCAGTCTGTGTCTTGATGTTGCCTAACAGCAACATCAGGCAAAAGGCAACAGCAACATCAAGTAAGAGGCAACAGCAACATATGTCTCATGTCTGTCTGATGATTTCACTGTTGTCTTTGAAAACAGAATCATTGACCACTGACAGCAGAAACATTTAATCAAACATCTTCTTCCTCCTCGGCTTTAAGCTGTAACACTGTAGATAAGCTGGTAGATGATTTCCACTCTAAACTTTCAGGTATCATTGATTCCACTGAAGTTTCTGGTAGAAACCTCCATGGAGAAATGAGCAAACAGATCAGCTGGACACTCTGCTGTGGGGCCGAATGCAGAGTTACATCTCAACTTCACGTTTATTATGAGATTCGACTAAATCGCTCAACACTAAAATACGCAAAGAAATCATAAACAAAAACATGAACAATGCTGGAGTTTCATATGACAGAATCACAAACAAGACCTGAAATGGATTTAGCAACTTCAAAACATCAGAGGATTAACCTGAACATCCACAATAAATCCAGCACCAATGTTTCACCAAACATAACAAATGCAGAAAATGACCCAATTTTAGCTACTTAACTATAAACCCAAGTAGAAATTATAGATCATTTAAGTTCAAGTTCCTGCTGTCTGGATATCAGACATACACATTGAACTGAACTGAACTGAACTGAACTGAACTGATCTGATCTGAACTGAACTGATCTCAACTGATCTGAACTGAACTGAACTGATCTGAATTGAACTGAAATTATCTGAACTGAACTGATCTGAATTGAACTGAAATTATCTGAACTGAACTGATCTGAACTGAAGTGAACTGATCTCAACTGATCTGAATTTATCTGATCTGAACTGATCTGAACTGAACTGAACTGAAATTATCTGAACTGAACTGATCTGAACTGAACTGATCTGAACTGAAGTGAACTGATCTGAACTGATCTGAACTGAACTGATCTGAACTGAACTGATCTGAACTGAACTGAATTTATCTGATCTGAACTGATCTGAACTGAACTGATCTGAACTGATCTGAATTGAACTGAAATTATCTGAACTGAACTGATCTGAACTGAACTGATCTGAACTGAACTGATCTGAACTGATCTGAACTGATCTCAACTGAACTGAATTTATCTGATCTGAACTGATCTGAACTGAACTGAACTGAAATTATCTGAACTGAACTGATCTGAACTGAAGTGAACTGATCTCAACTGATCTGAACTGAACTGATCTGAACTGAACTGATCTCAACTGATCTGAACTGAACTGAACTGATCTGAACTGAACTGAATTTATCTGATCTGAACTGAACTGAACTGATCTCAACTGATCTGAACTGAACTGAACTGATCTGAACTGAACTGAACTGATCTCAACTGATCTGAACTGAACTGAACTGATCTGAACTGAACTGAACTGAATTGAACTTAGTTCGTAGTTCAGGTGAGTGTATCTGATCCAATGAGGTTACTGATGGAACATTGAACTGAGGATGAAATCTGTCTGATCTTAAACTCCTGGATTATTGAAGTTGTTTGTTCGTTGTGCAGCTTTTAACACCGAGGCGTCATCAGGCGCTATTTATAGACTCAACTATGTGCTCTTCATTTTCCTCATCGGGTGACGCTCTGCCTCGGCCATTTTCATCTCAATTACAGCTGTTGTTGATAATGTCCCTGAGCAGGTACTAATAGTTATTTATAACCTTATTGTTGAACGTCACAGGGATGGATGGACTTTCCAGTGAGTTACCTGAAAAACAGATTCTGATGCCAGAAAAGTTTGCTTGTTTTAAAGCCAACAGGTTTTAATTTACTTCTACATATTTTACTGATGATGAGAGTCGATACTGGGAAGGCTGCGCCCCTCCAAACAGCCCCAGCTTCTCCGACTGGTTGTGTGTCTTTACACATCATCGTCAGTCCTTCAGCTGTTCACACATTCATCTTCAGCGTTCTGAAGAGTCTTTAGTATTTGTCCTGCGGGTCAGATTACACCGCTGAGAGAAAACAGGCCTGAATAGAAGGAAAAAATGTTTTTAATTATGTATAACTTTCATTCCATATAACAATTGATTAGCACTTTGTTTTGGACTTTCATATAAAATTCCAGTGAAATATATTTATGTTTGTGGTTGTAATGTGACAATACATGGAAAAGGTCAAGGGGTGTGAATACTTTTACACACCACTTAAAGCCAGTGGAAATGATCCTTTATGAATATTCAAGAACTATCCATCCATCCATCCATCCATCCATCCATCCATCCATCCATCCATCCATCCATCGTCTTCCGCTTATCCGGGGTCGGGTCGCGGGGGTAGCAGCTTCAGAAGGG
>CAEFZY010003443.1:0-22433 GCA_903066815.1 Brachyrhaphis roseni
CTGTTCTCATGGGGAGCTTTGTTCAGTAAAATTTGATTTATACTGTAATAGTTCATGACTTGAAAATTATACTAACCTCATTTGCATTGACCATTTAGGAAAATATAATTTAGAAAACGGTGTAAGTGACAATAAAACACAGGAATGATTAAAGTACTACATAAATGGTTAACAAATTGTGTGCAGTTATGGTAGCCAAACAAGTATATCATGGTTAATGATGAACATTTGCTTATTGCTAGCACTGCCAGCTCAACACTTCTTGCACCTGTTTCACATTAAAAACCTACAACCGCTATTTCCCAGCTGAATTCAGTTAAAATTATTCCATCATTATGACGAGCGCAGCAGGGTGTATATTCTTAAATAATACATTTCTTTGAAGGGTCAGCTTTTTGTCAATATGAAGGTGCATATATTTTTTTCAAATTAGAGAGGTTATTTGTTGGAATACTGGGATTAAAGTAGCCATAAAACAACAAGCCACTGCTTTTCTCATGCTTTGATGGAGAAAAACCCAGAACCTTATGAAACTTAGATTGGTTCACTGTTAATCTTTGCTATTTTTTAAAATAGAAGTTTTTCTGTTAGAAACAAACCCAACGACCCATGTCCATCACTTAATCAGCCTTAAACAACAACATTCTGCTCTGCAGAGCTGTGTGCAACCCCCCACAGCTGTCAACTTATCAGCACAACGGGAGGAATAAATAAGTAATGGGTGTGTTTGCCCTGTAGGCTGAAATATCTATTTTTTTTCTTGACAAAGCCTTGAGGCATCACAAAGTCAACCCTGCTAGCTCGGGACTTCCCCTAATCATCAGCTGCTGTCCATCACTACTGCCTCCACTCTGCTGCTGCTGCTGAGCTTGTCGTTTCAGTGAACAGGTAAAGTGCACTGGCTGCTTTCCCAAAATCACCAGGGCTGGCACTACTGCTGCCATACTTCCTTTAAATATATACAAATTAGCCACATTAGAATGGCATGCTCCAGGGTATCTTTTAATTGGCACCGAGTGAATGACGTTCTCTGCTTTTCCTTGTCTGCCAGTGAGATAGAAATAAACAAAGACACTTTTGCTTAAACAGGAATAATTAGGCAATATTATTCTCAACCAACATCCTGCACATTATATTCATTTATTTAATTCCTCTGCTGCACCTGATTGATGTTCTGCTCAGGATTATGCCTGAAACCAGCTAAAATAGAAACATTACATGTATTCTTGAAGAAACTGTTTTTAGACATCTGCTGCTCATTCATAGCATTTCCACTGCTGCTAGTGATTAACTTGATTGTATATGGTATGGGATAATGTCAGACATGATGTTATCTTACAAAAATTCACAAAGAAAAGTGAGTTTCCGTGACAGTGACTTCATTGGTGGGGTATAAAGTTAGTTTAGACCAGAGGTCTGCAACCTTTACAAGCCAAAGAGCCATCTTTGTCTTCAATCAAGCTAAATAAAATGTACTAAGAGCCACAGATGTTACATGACCTTTTAAAAATAGTGACTTACAATTTAAAAAATATATATATACATACTATAGGAAATTTGAATATCTAATTTTATTTTTTTAAATGAAAAAAAAAAAACAAAAAAAATATTTGCAAAAAAGAGGATTGCTAAATTTTTTTGTACTTTAACTGTCATTCAATTATAGAAGTCAGTGAAATTGTTTCATTAAAAAAAACATGGGAAAACTGCTAAAACCTGCATTTATATTTATATCTATATTTACAAACATGAATTGGATTTTTATCGTTTTTAGCGAACGTTATAAAGAATCACTGTGGACGGTTTGAACGCCCACCTGCAGCCCTGGAGCTGCAGGTTGCGGCCCCTCTGGTTAGACCCATTTGACCAGAGTGAATAAGGTTTGTATGGTTTCTCATCTACATTCAGCAGAAGATGTTATAAGTATTTTTATTGTCTCTACAGAAACACAGCTTGAAGAGAAAGCACAAATCCCCCAAACCACTGATTTAACTATTCCCAACTATAAAA
This sequence comes from Brachyrhaphis roseni, assembly GCA_903066815.1. Classification (NCBI taxonomy): domain Eukaryota; kingdom Metazoa; phylum Chordata; class Actinopteri; order Cyprinodontiformes; family Poeciliidae; genus Brachyrhaphis; species Brachyrhaphis roseni. Next base: position 2,011 of record CAEFZY010003443.1, read on the forward strand.
ATGTTTTTACTTTCTTGCTTTTAAAAACAGAATTGCACATTAAAATAAATTGCATTTCCTAACTGTTTTATTCAAATATCAAATTTAAGTTACAAAACAATATATTATTCTGCTTTAAAGAAAAAAAAAAAAAAGCCTTTCCAAAGTAATTCCAGAGCCTAACTCCACTTCTATTGTTTTATTCGGTTCTTATATGTGGTACCAATTTAATAAGCAATAATACTTCTGAGATGGGGATTATGTCTTTATAGAATAGCACGTCTCCTTACACAAATACACACAAGATTAAAGTGATCCCAGGAGATGCTTTTCAAATGCCTTCATTCAAAATACAAAAGAAAATAATAAAATAAAAGAGAGCGGTTAACCACATGAAAGTTTCCCCTGTTTTTATTTTTTCTTTCTGTCATAAACGTTAACATGTCTGAACATATCCTGTCATTTCACACAGTTAAAGTGTAATCACCTGTCATGCCTTGATGAGCTAAATAAGAGGCAGTTAGTTCATTGTTGGAAAGCAGAGTCGATGTGCGGCTGAATTGGGGAGTGTGCACGTTCACTGCTATTAACCATTAAGGGTTCATGCTGGGCTGACCTCATACAATGTGTAAGAGGACAAAGATGTCCTTTATTCCTAAGAGGAAAAGCCACATTAATAGAGATGGAGGATCCTCATTCTCTCTCTGTCCATCAGTGCAATTGCTCCACTCTCATTACTCATCTGTGTTCCTCGTTTGTCTCCCATGCTCTTCACATGAAACAATAAACTGACCTCTTCCTCTCACCCTGAGGTGTTTCCTATGGGGAGACACAGGGGCCTCTGAAAGACAGAACGCAAGTGTGTGTGATGCTTTGTGTGAGAGTGTATTTGTGAGAGGGGTAGAGTAATTAAGTGTGCAATATTGTGCGTGTATGTGCATGTGCAATGGCCTGCATGTGGATTCACTCGTCTGTGTTTGTGATTTCATGTGTAAATTTGATCAGAAGTGTGAGTGTGTGTGATCTGTTTCCAATTAGCCCTCTTGTGTCCATGGGTTGCCTGGAGGCATGACTAATGTCTTAGTGGGCTGAAGCTCCAGCTGATGAAGCTGAATGGGCTTCCATCTGCTGCGACATCACAATGCAGTGCTGGACGGTTGGAGATAGAGGACTGAGGACAGGGGACACAGTCCTCAGTGCTTGTGCCTAAGCACTTTGACGCTTAGGGACAAGCATCAAAGTGGAATAAGCTATTAAGGACAAACGGTGCTTGAGGGTGAAGATGGAGGCCAATGTCTGGTATGTAGACATACATATTGCGAACAAACCACGATGTTCTTATAGGTGATGTTTCCACAATTTCATTCTGATAAAAAAAATTTAATTTTTTTTGTAATCTTTATGATTTATTTCAAATTATTTTAGCAGGGTTGCAAATTTCAAGTGGTAGTTATGTACTTTTTTATGGACAAAAGTAAGACAAGCACAATGATGTCGACGCCATTTAATGTCAGTGTCTCTTTAATTCAGGAAACTCAAATGTTTAAGTAGATTTATATGATTTCTACTAGTGCATCCAACAAAATGAAACATCACATTTTTAAAACTTTTCAGGCATTATCTAAAAATCAAAATAAATGCAAATCTTCTACTAAAATACAACTTGATATGTGTAAACATGGCTTAAAAATACATAGAGAAAAACAAACAATATTCAAATTCTCTTTTAATATTTTTTTTCATATAATGTCAATGACGCAATCTGGCTGTGCAAACTTTTCTTTTGACAACAAAAACATTTTTACAAGTTTCTTTATGACAAAATTCATTGCCAGGACACAGTTGTAATTACTATATTCACTCCAAATTTAAAATAATTTGTCAGTTAACACAATTTCTAACTTAGGTTCAATAAGCCACTGTATCAAAGTTTACAGGGATCAATTTGTCACTCTGCTTGGGTCAGGCTGCCTCCATCTTTGATATCGGTACCACAACTTTCACCTTAAGTACACGCCTCAAGCAGCAGGACCTTTCTCATCTCTGTGTCTTCTGCTCTAAAAGCGCTAACAGACTGAGCAGACTCTATGTGAGACCTGTCATGTATCTTTGCTAGAGGAAGTAATAAGAACAGGTCCTATAGGTAACATTTGGAGGCTGTGAAGGTAATGGCTTCAGTGTTTCTTAACCTGCTCTAGTTTAACCTTACTACCAGGTGTGTCCTCACCAGCCATAACAGGGATGAACGCTGGAGGTGAGCAGCCACAGGTGAGTACTGATATGGCTGTGGAACCTTAACTTTAAAAGGAAGATTTGGTCCACAGCATTTGGAGCTCAAATCACAAATAAGAGTAAAATTTTGACTGCAGCATATATGGAAAGCCAAAAGTACCAAAATTAATATAATGAAAATTTATGCAGATGAAGTTCTCTGCGGGTTAGTTAGTCAGATGTTTGGGGTTTATTTATTGAACCATAGCAGTAGTTTAAGACTACTGCCAATGGCTGTGAGTTGGAGGTATGGAGAAAAATTTAAATAGTAAAAGTAAAATTTAAGTATGGAACAGGAGGAAGGGCGAATAAAGGAAGAAAAGAGCGAGGAACAGCATTAATGACATTTTTAAATGGAACCCATTAATACATTTTTGCCTAGTTGCATAATGCTGTGGGTGTGGGGTCCACCTAAGACTATCTTGCCCCGGGCCCAGGCAAAGCTGGCAGCTGGTCTGTTTGCAACTATGCTGTAGCTGAGACTCAAATACTGACAGTAAGCTAACAATAAATTATATTTAAAAGCTGCCCTACCAACTGATGAAGAAACAAACATTTGCTGATCAAATGAACTAATAAACCACGTCATTAATTTTTCCAATAACACCTTGTTACCAGGCAACAATACAGAAATGAAGAACTATTTGGACAGCTGATCTATTTCTCTAGTTAACACCCAGTCAATCCCTCTGACTCTTGGAGGATTGTGTCTCCACTGACACGGGGGTTAAACTGGCAGCCTGCAGCCCACTGAGATGTAATCACTAGGACACTGAAGCATGAACGCACAAAGACACAAACACCCACACACACACACACACACACCCCCACACACCCACACACACAAATCAGCGATCTGACGTCGTGACTGTCAATAAATTACTTAGTCATTTGGACCACAGCCTTGGACATAGCTGAACGGCTAAGACAGAACACTTAAAATGGATAACATTTCCATGTCTTCTCCTAATTGTTTGTGCATCTTGAGACATTTTTTATACATAGACAAAAATACAGAAGCTGTAAAATAATTCAAATGTTTATCAGGAAACATGGTTAAAAAGAGCTTTGGTGTTTTAAACAGTTTTTTTTTTGTCTTTTATTAAAGTTTTCTTTTAGCATTAGTAGCCTTCATTCATTAATAGCTTGATGGGAAGAAGGGCAGAGAAAGAAAAGCAGGACATGTTGGGGTGCATTTGCTCTATCACTGAGTCACAAATGTTATCGAAAAGACCCCTTTGACTTTGTATTTTCACTTATTTAAAAAAAAATATATATATAATAATATATATATATATATATATATATATATATAACTTCCACATAGGAATAGATAGTATTTATTTTCTACCGTAGCACAAAATATTAATTGGAAAGTGAATTGTGACTGTCATCATAGTGTGGAAGAAGAACATAGAGACCCATTAGTTATTTAAAGGTTTATTCCACTTTAGAATATGTTATTTGATATTCTGTACAATCATGTAAAATGATTGTATGGGCATATTGCATGGATATTGAACATATGGGTAAATTTGCAATGTTGGTTTTCTGAGTGACTGAAACTTAAACAAATTTGTCCTTCATTGTGTCAATAAGTTGAAATATGACTGAGGATGATGGCTGAAATAATCCGTCTTACTGAGCAGATTGTTTCGACCACAATGCACAAAAAACAGCGTGTGTAATCACATTTGAAAACACTTACAATGCAAAAGATTTTTGTGCAACACACCACATTCTCGGTCCTATGAAGTACATGCTGTTGATTCTACTGTAAATTATGTTGCTTGATGGTAGGAATTGAGCAATAAATACAATTTGGATTTTATCTTCCAAGAAAATGTAAGGCTGTTGTGAAACAAAAAGTATCAAAAGACTATTGAGACATGTTGGAAAATCAGAAAATTTTGCTGGAAAACTGTTTCTGGAAAAAAAAAAAAAGATTTGTTTTTGCATTATTTATGTAGTTGTCTGGGTTTACTCAGGGTAATAAAGAGAAGAAAATAAGTAATAAGCCATGAAAGAAAAACAAGTTTGAGACAGATTTAAAAGAAAATATAGTGGTTTTCAAATTTCTGTCTCTGTTTTCCACAAATGTGTAAACTGTACAATTAAAGTAAAGTTGAATTGTTCAGCTACTCAGCTGTAAAAAGTAACATTGCATGAAAAAAAATAAAAACCTTCAATAACCTCATTTCAACAAATGAGAACACCATAAATAAATACTTCTGTGAGTATTATTTGAATCAGTTTCACCTGACAGAATATAATTAAGCTGAAATCAAATTGAGCTGAAGAATTTTCCCAACATTTGCTTAAGCCAGGAACTGAAAAAATATATAGTATTTTCTTTCAAAATGTTTCACTGATATAATTATGTTATGAACAGGATTTTTTTTTTCTTTCAGTTCAACCAAAATCAGTCAAAACTCAAATAGGTTAAATTGCTACGTAACTAAGCATATTTTTAATCATTGTTTTGAGTATGTGTGTTGTGTCAGTGAAATGGATGAAGAAGAGATCTCTGCCTCTAAACAGGAAGAGAACCAACAGAACCAGATCAATATGTGCCTAAAGTCAATGGAAACTTTGTATTCAAAAACACCATGCTAGTGCAACATTGAATGAAGTATTAAAAGTATGAATTAGCTGTAAAGCAGATTTGTGTTGTTGAAAGGCACTTGTGAACATGTCTTTGACTTTACTAAACATCGTTATGAATGGATGGATGTCTTGCGCAAGAGTTATAGTTTCTCTGGAGGACAGAAATGAGTCTCAAGCGGGAAGCTTTCCCAGTTATTTTACAGTGTGCACATCCCACTGTCACCTGAGAATCTTAAAAAACAACTGAGAAATATGTTGCCGGGGCTTTGGTGTATTCTAAGTTGTCAGCAAAGTTCTGTGAAACCCATTTAGTTTGTTGTAGCATTTTAGTTTATGTTGCTCACATTTCTGTGCTAATGACTGAGCATGTCGCTTGTCTTTTAGACTGGCTAATATTTAATGGAAATCTGACCAGTGCAGTGCAGTAATTCATTTAGACAAGAACCACATACGGGGTGAAATGCATATGAGAAGACTAAATATGCGTGAACAATTGTGGGATTTAAAAGTGTGTGGCTTCACAAAGTCAAATGGAAGGTACAGCATCAATACTTTATGAATAAAATGCAAACAACAAAAAACTCCATCTTTCATAATTCTCTGCAAGTCGTACTTACTGGTTTCACGACAATTTCGGAACTGCCAATTAAGGTGTCTCTTTTCACATTTATTTTACAGCATGTCAAAACTGGAAAAATAAAATCAACACTGTCACTACAATTATGGTAAAGGAAGACTTGTGTTTTTTCTGGTTTTGTATAAAAACCTTTTTTAAAATACAAATTCCTTATTACCTCATCAGAAACCATGTTTATTCAGATTTATTTAGTCTCTATGCAACAGAGTTTAGAAGCAAAACTTATTATTCATGTTGGGTGCGGCACATTGACGTCTTCACTGCCTTAAAAAACAGGCCCAACATGTACCTCAATAAAGAACCAATATTAACTATTTACTAACACGTACATCCTTTACTAAATATCCTGTGCGGAACAAGTTTTATTATGCTCACGTTGTTTTATGGTTTTCTTCTGCAATTAAGTTTCTTATGCTGTCAAACGTGAAAGAAATAGATAAATTACCAGCATTTTATTGCAATGCCTTTTTGCTTTTGTGCATTATTGTTACTTTCTGCAAGACTTTTGGCTTCACTTATACCTGAACAGAGCATGACGTTGAATTAAATTTGACAGCAAAGTTTAAAATACATGTTTTTTCATTCATTTGTTTTCTTGTACTTACAATTGTTTTGTGATGCTGATATTATCCGGTTTGATTAAGGAAACAGAAGTAGAACCCTAGGTTTGGAAAAACAAAATCATGATCTGGATTAAAATTCAAAATGTATAGATTTTTTTTATCCGTAATTATGAAAAGACTGGTTTCTCACTTTCTCTAGAAAGTGCAGAGACTTTCCACTCAAAATATACTTTCTTTACAGTTATTCATATTCACTGCACATTTAAAAGATCACAATCATTTGGTTGGACAGAATAACTATACATATGATAGTACCAAGTCAATTCCAAAAGATTGTGCAGATGTTAGACATCACAAGATCCAATGTGTAAAATGTGACTGGAAGCATACAAGATACTGATCAGGACTAATTTCACTCAGTAGGTTATTTTAATAACATGATCATATTTCATTCTAAATTAAAGAAAAACAGTGAGTATTTCTAACATATGTTCCCAACTTTACAGAAGAGAACATGTAATGTATACAGATACAGATGTGTCCATGCTGATGATGTGTATATTTGTGTGCACAGTTTCCCTGAAAGCTCTGTAAACACAGATGTGGCTCTGGTAAATATAGCACAGTGTTTGAATTCGCAAAGTCACAATGAGGTCAGACACACTTCCGTCCGTCGTCCCACCTTTGTTTGGGCCTTTTTTTCCCGGTTTGTGGTGGTTGCAGCGTTTTAGTGCATGTACTGGTGATGCATTCACCATCTATGGCTGTGACTTTCATATCTGATTTCTAGACTGTGTCAAACTATGCCTTAAAGCTGGAGGAGCATAGTTAATACTGTATAAAATGTCAACATTGTTCCTTGCACATAAAAATTAAATTGTTGTAGAAGCCTCATATTATCAATGCCTATTTTAATATGACATAAAATATTTAAAACATAAAACTCTACAGTATGGTGCATTGGTAAAGTGGAGGTTCCAGAAGCAGGAGAGTAAAAATAAGCTGAAGGTAAGAAAAAATGAAAGGAAGTATACGAAAAAACTGACAAATAGCTGCATTCGAGGAAAATATGAAGCAAGAAATCAGTGCATGGAGCTGTGCAGTGAGATGAGACAAAGAAGGAACATGAGTAAATCAGAGAATACAGAAAACTATCTCTGACGAATCTTACTGCGCACTAACAGAAATGGAAATATAAGACTACAAAGAAATCCAGCATACTACGGCCCATGACATTACCAGGACACACAGGAGGAATCAAGGAAATAAATGATGGAAAAATCTAAATACTAAAACACAGACCCAAAAGCACAGGGTGTCTTCAAAACAAGGAATAAACTGAATACAGAAAGCCAAGAGAGAAAAATCTAAAAATACAGCAAACCACAATACCAAAGTCTCAAAGAGTGTGACATATATATGCTTTATTGTTCCTCAGTAGTCTAATACATGACATCACTGCATGGAGATATGTAGTAATATATATATGTAACCAATTGTAAACCTATTTATATGGTACAGAAGAAAAGTAATAAAATATATATTAATATATATTAATGTTTCTGGCTATAAAATATTTTCATATGTTTCGAAGTTGCAGCTTTAAAATTCTATGATTTGGTAGAACTTTACACTGCACTGGTGATGTACAAGACAAATAATTTCCTCCTTTTTAAATAAATTCATAAATTGTTGCATATTGAAAAAAAAAACCAAAGTGTAAGTTTCCCAGGAAATGCATATTTTATTTAAATATATATGTTATATTTGATAGCATATATCAAAAGAGGTACATCTTACATAGGAGTAAACCTGTGGAATAACCAACGAGGAATAAAGAAAGAATCATAATGTAGATTTGGAAGAATTGTAGAAAAATCAATTCTTGTAGCTGAGGTTTGAACCTTTTAATGTGATCTTCTTTAATCATTACAATTTTTTGGAATTATTTCTCTGTTTAATTTTTCTCTCCTTGTTTTGTATTGGTGAAGAGAACTGGATTATTGTGGTTGTAAAATTTGTATCAGCTAACAAATCTGCCTCTACTTTTTAGGTTTTAATCCATTTAATTACATGTATTTTCTATTTGTTTACATGATGTTCTGTAACTTGCAACTATTACTGACCATAAAATAAATAATATACAATAAGTAAAAATGTTCCCAGTTTTTATATGTGCATGTCCCTTTTATAAAAACTCACAAAATGGAAATTTAGAGGATCCTTTCATACTAAGTTGCATACCTAAAAATATATTGTGATTAAGCAGATGTATTTATATGAACGGCCTTGCATCTGGCTACACGTGTTATGGCTTGTGGTTGGAGGACTTTCAGACTGCAGGCCTCTGAAGCCCAGCTGCCTCTATAAATACCGTACAGAGCTTTACATAAATGTGGTCGTCATTAATGTGGAAAGCTTTTCTGTAGCACCAACTCATATTTAGTGTAACTCACAAATAGCCTCGTCTTCAGTTACAGTTCATCAGCCAGCGCAGTTGTTCACAAGCTGATTTTTTATTTAAGGATGCATAATTATAGAAATAAATCATTCCGGCACTCCAAATGATGAATTCAGTCACATAAGGCAGAGTTCAGGGAGCTACATATCTAAAAATCTTCTACTTTTCAAGTTATGGAAAAAACCTCATCTACAGGTAATACAAATATCCAAAAAAACATTCTCTGGGGTGTGTCCAGTTAAGCTGCTAAACAGCATTCATAGCAGAGGTGGAGTTTTCTTAGCATGGGCCATATAGCTTGCAATTTCCTAGTTAATTACAACTTCATTGAAGGGAACTTTCTGCATCTAAATTTATCACAATCTGATACAAGCTACTAGCTTTAGCTTATGTATTTATTATTAAAAGTAATGGCTAATATAGCTAATCAGCAGTAGGTCTTTTAGTGGTTTTATCTGAACAAAGTGACACAGGTAGCTGTTGTTATGTCACTGAGATATAACATTTCTTATTTTGGTGAATTGTGCAGCTGTAAAAAGAATGTTATGTAAACCAGATTATTATGAGAATATTAACATGTGATGTCAAGGACAACTCCAAGGTTCTTCATGTTGTCACTGGAGGTCAATTCAAGGCCAATCAGTGGCTAAGCAGTTTGTTTTTCAGGAGCAACACTGTGGAGAGCTATCTTTAACCTTAAAGTGATGTTCTGACATACAAATCACATATAGGCTATTATTTGACTGTCTTAGAGCTTTTCCTAGATTTTAGCCTATTTGTACAACTGTAGAGAAATATATTTAACTTCAATATTTGCTGTAGTACAGCACAAATGTTGATAACAAGTTACTACTTCTGCAACATTTAGTTTGTTGTAAGTGTTTTTATTTAAATGTCCCCCTATTAGGTTTCTCTTATTACTTCCTGTTATTACACTATTGTTTTTTGTGTTGTGTATTTCTGTTTTTTATACAGGTGCACTACCTCATGCAGTCCATAAACATGCGAGATTGACTAGTAATTCTAAATAAACTGTTGGTATAAATTTACGTTTTTTGAACTCTGGCAGACTGGCAGCTTTTTTAGGGTGCACCACGCTTTTTGAACACTTTTACTGATAGGCTCCAACAGACTTAATAAACTTGCACAAAATGAATTAGTTCAATTGGCTTTGAATTTATATCTCATCCCATAAATAAACACACAATTAAATAAAATAAGCCATCAAGGACCTTGAGCATCTGACTGAGTCCCAGATATACATGTCATCTTACTTTCAGCTTAGACTCACCTTGCATATTATTTCAAACTTTTTACTGCAAAAATGTCCAAACGTATTCAAAGACACTAAAAACAGCAGGTGGCAGAGAGAGAAAAAGAAGAGGAGATGAAAGGAAATAGAATGGGAGAACATCAAAAGAAGACGTGAGCATGATGGAGCAAGCCTTGGGGAGAGGCAATTAAACACCCCCTGTTGCACACACACACTGAAAGTGTGTCAGTCATGTCAGAGAGGAGGGCAAACCCCTGTTGGAGATTAATTACTCCGTGCCATTCACCGGGAGAATTTGGGAATTTTTCTCCTTTTTCCCCATTTGGTACATTGCACCTCTGCCCCAGGGATGCTCAACGCTACATGTGCAGAGCTCCCACAAAAAATCCACAGGTTTCTTTTTCAATGACTGCTAGGAAAACAGATGCTAGGTTTAAGTTTAAATGTAATTAGAAGAAAATAAGTTGATGACACTGCTTTTACTTATATTAGGTTTGAACTTCGGCTCAAGTACAGGCACAGCTGTCTTTTTTTTTTTTTGCATTTTCTAGTTTTAATTCAAAACAAAATGCATTCTGTGACACATTTTTTATTTCTCAATCTATTTTTAACTAAACAAATCTAGTCGAACTTAAGCCACATGAAGTCATAGGACACATGAAATCACAAAGAGTTAGTGAATCCTGTGGTGTATATCACCTAAATTCACCAGACAATTTTTTATAGATTCAGTAGCAAAATTCCTCCAAACATCATGTGGCTTCAGTTTAACAGTGTGTAAAAGGCATTACTGAGTGGATTTCAGTCTGGTATTCAACTAGATCAATCTAGGTTCGGTAGTTGTAAAATTGCACTTGGTGTAAATCTGTTTTCAGGTGTTGGGATTACAGAAACTTAACAATAAGACATTCTGGGCAATTTTATGCCCCCAACTATGAGGAAACTGTTTGAAGATGCAATTTGAAAGAAGTGTTTCCACTGCAGTTTTGCGAAATAAACCAATTTCAATACAGCCAAAAAAAACACCTCATCCTAGCGCCAAAACATTTCATGAAAAAACAAGTTTTTTCCCCAAATTGCCGTGTTTACATGAAGCAAAATTATTTTCAAAATTTCAAATTGCACAATTTATATGATCAGTGGAATTTAGAATAGAATAGAATTCAAGTTTATTGTCATTGCACTGTCACAAGTACAAGCAACGAAATGTAGTGTGGTCAGAGCCGGGCCTCGAACCCGGGTCCCCCTGCATGCCAGCAATATCTATTTAAACAATAATATACCAACTTCTTTTACAAGGCTACATTAGTGTGCAACACATTCTTTACTAAAACATTGCAACACAAAATGTCCAATCTTAGAAATGGAGTGTGACTGAAAATATTTTCCTGTTAAATTTAAAAATAAATCAAAAAGTGCTCCAATCATTGGGGCTGATGTCTTGGATTCAAACGTTTTTAAAAGGGGGTTCACACACACACACACACACACCCCCCCCGCACACACAACTTGTGACCTCATCAACCCCAGGTCACACAACGTGAGAGCACCAGCATATTTCACCTCCTCCTGCTCCTTCCTTGTTACCTTATTGTTTGAAGTCTACACCTCCTTTCCATACAGTAAGGAATCATTTGCAGGTGGTATTAAACCTGTCAGCTCATATCTTTGCACAATAAAGCTGGCTCAAGGCCAAACATGTGTGGGTCTCTTTGTGTGTACATGATTGGAGCTCATATGTAAGGTAGCAGCGAGGATATGAGTTAGATACACTTCAGCACAATGGTGCTTTGTGAGCGTGTCAGACAGGAATGTGTATGATGAGATGGATAAACCATGCCAGAAGCAGCTCTGAGTCAGGGATGAAGTTTGCTTTCATAGTTCTGTTTTTCTCTTTGTTTCTCTCTTTTTCTTCCAGGATTTTCCCTGCCTTTCGTCCGCCACTTCTTTATTTTCAAGTTAACTTTTCGCATTCGCTGTCTCTGCTTTTTTTTTATCCCTTTATGTGCCCTCCACCATGGAGAAGGAATGTGACCTGTGGAGAATTGTAGAGCAACATTGGAGTATGATGTTACAGCTTTGACAGAAATCCCCACAAGGGCACATAAAGGTGGAGGGAGCTATTATGTTTAGAGCCCTGTGGAAGCTATTTTGAAACTCAAAGCTTGGTATTAGAGTTGTTGGGGCTGAACCAGCTAAACATTTGAGAAAAAAAAATTAACTCAAGATGCATTTCTTCTATAATAAGAATTTAAGAGGGAAAAAACATTATTTTGGTGGGAGGGGGAAAAAAATCTTTGAAAAAAATTCTTTGAAAATTTTCTTGCAATAATTTGTACTAACATGGTGCTTTTGAACACTCAAGTACTTTTTTGTATGATGTATTTCTTTTGACAGGTGAGGTTAAGCTTTTAAAAGAATACAGGTTGATATTAACCTTTTTTCATCAATTTCACTTAACAGAACTGAATTCAGAATGAGAACTTTTTTTACACCAGCTCCAGAAAAATACCAAACTCTAAGTAGCAGACCAATTTACCTCACCAATTCTCTCAAAGTATTTTGGCAAGAAGAAGATACAAAACCTGACGGTATTGTAGCAGCGTCTTAAAGGAGCACAGGCACTCAGGCATGGCAGACCAAAACAAAAAAAGTGTGCCAAACCATGAGGGACATGGTTTGGCACACTTTGGCAGCTGTAAATACACCTCTGACATTATGGCCACCATTTTGTGTTTATGTACTAGTGACTGTATAATTCCATTTAAACCCAATATTTTTACAGCTGGGCTTCACCACACGTCACTTCTTATAAAACAGCAAATGATGTCACCAAATCCCAACCTGGAAGTTTTGCTAAAGAGATTAGCAGTTATTCTCATTACAGCAGCTCTGACTATTTTTTTCTTGTTCAGATTTCTGAAGTCTATGGAACCTTCAAAGGAACTTTTGTCATTTTTCAGTGTGTTACCTGCAATACATACCTGCTCAAATAATCTGGATTAACAGAAAGCGAGCTGGATGGGAGAGCTTTGGTAATGACTAGTCAGAGCTGAACTGGATTCAAAGGCAGATGTCTGCATTAATGGCACAACATAGATCCCTTCAAAAAAAATCCTTTAAACTCTATTTTATGTGTCTTTCAGTCACATTGGTGGTCCAAGTGAAAGGCATGATGTTGTAGTGCATATTAAAAGCTGTTTAATTATTTAAATAAATTACATTCACCCCTTGGATGTTTTATCTTTTTCATTGCTTTTGCAAATCAACCATACTCAACATTTGGCTTGTCTGACAAACAAATTGCTCCTTAACGTGAAAGTGAAAACTGATTTCTGCAAAATAATAGTTAAATAAAAACATAAAACTTAAAAAAGCGATTGTATTAATATTCACCCCTTTTAAAATGTTTGGCTTAATTCAATTGGATTAGATGTCTAACTAATTGGTACTAGTCTCACAATGAGTGGAATGAAGATCACCTGAGTGCAGCAGTGTCTCAAGTCTCAAGTCATTGCAATGTAAAGACACTTATTCATTAGTGTTCCTGGCTATCATTACAGCATGAAGGCAAAAGATACTTTAAATAAATCAGATGAAATGCTATTGAAAAGTATAGGTACATTTAAAACCTCTTAACCTACAGCAGAAGGCCAATGTGCCGATTTTCCTTTGTATTTTCAGAAGGTGAGGGTTTAGGAGTTTTAAGCTTGAAAAGGTAGAAGGTAAAATGAATGCAGCAAAATATTGGGGAATCCTGGAGGACTATTCGCTTCCATCTGCAAGAGATCATCTATTTTCCAGAAAGACAATGATCTGAAGCATACAACTAAAGCTACACAGAAATGATTTGAAGACAACAGGATAGGTGTTCTAGAGAGTACATAAAATTATTATTTTTAAACATATTATTATTTAAATCGAATGGGAACTCCAGAAGATAGACTTTGGTGTCCTTTAGCTCCTTTTGAATTGGGTGGTATGTTTAGGGTCCTCAACCATTTGGAAAATCCATGTGTGGCTATACTTTAACTTCCAGGCTGTATTTAGATGCTGCTACAATATTTCCACATAATTTCCTACATATTGTTCTATCTAACTTGTTCACTGTACAGTTACAGTTACAGTAAAACTGCTCTCCATATTTTTTCCCCTTCAAATGTAACCATGGTCATCAGGATAAAATATTTATTTCCAAAAGTTAAGGTAATTGACTCTGATCTTGTTGAAATAACGTCTTCTTCTTCTTTGAGTGATTTCTCAACCCATGTTGGAACACGACTCATTTCACGATAGATGACACTTCTCACTAAATTCAGTCAGCATCTCCACATGGCCTTTTGACTTTGTCATGTGGTTGATAAGTGTACTTCACACCAAAACACATGTATCCATAGCCTACAGAACTCATCTCCTCTTGACTGTTGTGATGGTGTTTATACTTGCTTATTATGGTTTGGACAGTTTAACCTGGCATCTGGAAATTGTACTAAAGGATGAATCAAACGGGTGGATCTACTCAATTCCTTCAATAATATTTAATCAAATTTATTATCTTTGTTTCCATGATGTCAAACAATAAACCGTATGTTTGATGCGTTGCCCGAAAGTACATCCACATGTTTGCCTCCAGTTAACTAAAACATAGTGAACCTATCAAAAGTTCACAAAGCCAATTTTATCATCATGGCCTTTATTAATGTTCTGGATTTAACATGATAGTAATGTTAAGGGAAATAAACTTCTGATGTAACAAACAATCAAAAACTAAATGTTCTCATGAATATGGCAACTACCAGATAGAAGGAGTTTTGGTAAATGGCCTAAAAAAGGAAATATTTAGTCAACTTCGATTTCAGGAAGTGTGAAAGTTGGCTATGCGTCTTTCTGCACAGTGTATCTGCATACGACATATTAAAGTATGACTGTTGAGATAGCTTTCATTCTTCAGCTACATTAATTAAGAAACAGAAATATATGTTTTTATGCCTCTTGACGTGTGGTATGTATAACGTGGTGAAATTTTAAGTTTTGTTTTAAATACTCTGCTGCCATCATGTGGAAATTGAGAAAAGTGCACTTGGAAGGTGGATTTTCTTTCTTTAATATAGGGCTTTTGTTTTTTTTTGGGCCAACTTTACTCCCTGAAAAAGATTCAATAAGATTTGCATGCATACAATAAGCTCTATAAGTGTACAAGATTTGCAGGTGCACAACATAATTCACAGACATGTATAACACAATGCATAAATGCGTAGCTCATCATTTACAGTACAAATGTCCAGGTTTCAAACCGCACGTAGACTAGTTGTGACCCAGAGTCTGGAATAAGGCAAGAAATGGATCAAGGCCTGCAGACCTCATGTCCAATTGAATGAAACTGAGGTTAACTCAATACATGCTCGTCTGCTCAAAGGGAACTGGTAGTAAACATCCCATTTTTGTTCATGACTACTCTAATAATCAAATAAAAAACGGACCTCAAATAGTGCCATCATGTGGTGACTCTGACAAAGAGTTTTCTCCGCATACACTCAGAATTTACTCCTCAAAAGAGATCACCAGATTTTAAACTCTTAATATTTTTACACTAGGAATTTGTTGCTTATAAATGTCAATTCTCTTCATACTTAAAACAAATCAAAGTATCTATTAAAGTTTAATTACTAAATACATTTTTCTAAAATCCTGTAGGTGGTGCCAGAGTATCAACAAAAAAAAAAATCACGTCTTCAGTCAGACTTTCTCATAAAGCATTTGCTTGGAACATTTGTTCTTTATTTAGAATAAAGAAGTTGACCAAGATACTGCATGTGGTGGTGTCCTGTTAAATATGTCAAGGTCCTCGTGAAAGACAGACTCTATTGTCATCAATGGTGAAAATTAAATATTAATAAAGTACATTTTATGTTGGTTAAGACATAAGAGATACTTTGTTCCATGGTGGACTTTGAAAGATGTACTGTATGTTAAACTTTATTTCACCCCCCCACCCAAAAAAACAAACAAAAAAAAACAAATCAACTCTTAAAATAATAATAAAAAAAACATTATACAGCAGATTTAGAGCTTTACAGGTTTTGGACAATTCTAGGAATATTAAAGACAAAAGCAAAATCTAGCAAGAAAATTCACAATTTAAGTTAAAAAATCTTCTTGGAAGCAAAACTGAAGTGAAAACTTCACACATGCAAACAAAAAAAGTAAAAACTCCATAAAAACAAACAAAAAAATTAAAGTTAAAAAAAGGCAAAGTTATTTCAAACAACCACATGAAAAACAAAAAAAACATACCAATAAAAAACATAAATGCGGAATGTATTAAAAACACCATAGCAGTCTTACATTATGTTATAAATATATTTTTATTATTTACCCAGTGATCTAAACGTACTCAGAAACAAAACGTAACTTCTACATTTTATTTAATTCATGGGTTAATTCCTATTGGAATTAAACTTCAACTGTTAGATATTTTATCTGTACATTTAGCTGAGTTCTTCACCTAAAAACAGTCCTTCATCTGTTGGCACAAGTTCACTTCATCATCTCTTATCAAAAGAAAGTCAAGGCTTTGTGACAATAACGCCGTTTGTGGTTTCTGAGCCAGGATATTCTTCCCTTTTGAGCAAACATGTTGCTCTTCATGCTCATAGGCTCTTCCTTTGTTTAAAGTGCTCCGATGGAAGCAGATAAACGTTTCCAGTTTCTCAAACTAATATGACCTCTTGGCCAAAATTGACTTCATAATCCAGGGAATAGTCACTTAACTGTTTAGCATCTTCATTTACATTGACAAATAAAATCATGTCTTGTGAGAAAATGTATTTTTCATTGAAAAGAAATTCAACAAAAAATGTTTTACCTTAAACAAAAAAATCCCCTATTCTGGAGCATACTTCTAGATAGCCTTTTTTTTAATCTACAGCTGATCTATTAGCTAACAGCAGTACTGATAATGGAAATAGTGTCCACAGAAAATAAAGTTGTACTCAGTAAATTTGCTTCCAGGCATTATGGACATTCATTTCTGTCTGAAAATGCTTATATTATGAAAACTTTGATTTCTCTACTGTGATGTAACTGATGGCAATAGATTAATCCACTACTTCATTTCATATTTAATTGTTATTTTTCTGTAATTTTTTTCCTTGTACTTTTCAATACTATTTGTTTTTTTAAAATTGTGCTGTCCAGTGAAACCTTAATGTACAGTTTTCCTTATCTCCTCCAATTTGGAAGCAGCCAATTAGTGTCAAGTAAAACAAACAGCTCTTATTTTCTTTGAAATATTTCTGATATGCACTATGAAAAAAAAAAAAAAAAGCAAATATGCTGATTGACTATTCATAATTTGTAGTTCTGTGTCACAAAAATATCCACAAAAAGGTCAACCTGTGATAGGCTGGAGGGAGTATTACAGCCTATCACACTTTAGTCCAAGTGTATTAGTTTATTATAAACTTGAGTTTAGTAATAAACCAAAGTTTATTATTTATTTATGTAGTAAATAAATACTAAAGAAATAACTAAATAAACTTGGATCAATTGATGTTAACCAGTGTAAACGAAGGATTGCTTTCACCTGACCTTTACAAGAATAACTGTTTGTATTAGGATAACAGTGACCTACGTCTAAAACTCTAAGTTTCCAAAGAAACTTTACCAGCTTGCCATGAGAGTTGAAGCTTTGAAGTTGCAAATTCTTTAGATAACCCAAAATCAAGTTGTGTAAACATTGTTTGTCTTTCCAATATTGCATCACACTTTTTTTCTTTTTATATTTTATGCATGTTACCGAGTACGAAGCTTCTCATAATCTTTTGGGGCCCATACTAGGCGTTTGATGAATATGTCTTCTTCATTGGAAATACTATTGTCCCAGCAGTACTCAGGAGAGAGCAACTTGGTGGGTTTGTTGAGCCAAAAGTACTTGTTCAGGTGACTTTCATCGTGCCATAAAGCCTCTACATTTTTCAGTTTGTCTTCTATGATGTTGACATAACAGTAATCTGCCAAGGCTTTTACTTTTTCACATGTTCCTCCAAAAATTGCAGCATGGTAGTAGTAATCTCCTTCAGAATCTATGTAAGCGCTGGATTCTGGATTTCTGTCATATGTGAACTTCTTCTTTGGGAGTTTGTAATAGTGAGCATGGAGTAGAGCTACTGACTCCCCAAGAGCCTCAGAGCCAAATCTGCCTTTAAATATCTGATCCACATCAAAGCAGAAGACATATGTGAAGTTGCGCTGGAGAACTGTGTCGATTACTTCTGATATTGTCTTCATTCGCATCATAGAGATGTCTTGCCACCTGGTGTGCTTCTCTACCTTGACAATCTTGATGTTTCGTTGAGGACCAAGGGTAATTTCTGGCACCTTCTCTGGTAAATCCGTAAATACGAAATATGTCACAGGTAATCCCAGCATGAAATGTTCTTCTGCTGAAGTCAGGAATGTTTTGAGATAGGCTTCCAGATACCTTCAGCAGAGACATAGAAAGGTGAATAGTTACTGTAGGTCAGTATTCTAATCATAGATAGAAAATATAAATGCTCTTTTGCTATGGCACGAACTATAATAGTTAAATGTTTTACTGACAAAAACCAAGATCAGTTGATTTCTGTTGTATCTTAAATGTTCACATACACAACTGAATGCATCATCTTTAAAATTTGAAATGGATATTTTATTATAGTTTAAAGTAAAAAATAATAATAAGTGTTAAGCATTAATAAATCACAGTCCGCTTTTCTCCTACCCTTCAAAGTAGACAGCTGTTTAAAGTGCAATTTTCTGATAAAAAGAGTTTTGAGTCAAATCCGCTAGAACAGAGATTGTACAACTGTAAAAGCTTTTTTCAATATAAGTATTTTTTAGTCGATTTGGTTTGCAAGCTAAACACAGACAGTGAAGGCAGATTTTTCCACACTCAGAAAAACAGTCTCTCCATTGGAGTGAATGATTATATTAAAAGAAAGAGATTGGTCAATGAAATATGTGAGAAAGAACCTGGAACAAAGTTGAAAAGGAAGAGTTGCAAATGATAATATATTCCTTTTAGTAGGCAGGTCTGTGTGTGGACAAAAACACACATGCAAATCCTTTTTTCAAATATAAAAAGTCAATATTAGCTTTGTTTGTTTTCCAAAACATTTTAATTTTTTACATACTCTGTCGTGATCTGTGTTTTTCTGTGTGTTTATTTCTAGTTCTGTGTCTCTGTGTTCTCCCTGTCGTCCTGTCTCCTGCTGATTACTCCCAGGTGTATCTCGTTTCCTTGATTGCCTCCCTGTGTATTTAGTTCCACCTGTGTCTGTTGTTCTTTGTTGGTCCTCGTCTGAGTTACGTCTGTTTCCTGTGCGCTACCTGCTTTAAGCCCCTGTGCTCTGCTTGGCAGTGCTGCCACAGTTGTGGACTGTTTATTCCTGGTCAGTCATAATTAAATATCTAATTTTACTGCTAACCTGGGTCTCCTAGCGTCTGCCTCACCACCACCTCCAACACCACATCATGACATACACAGCTCTATCTGTTAGTAAGTTTTGCATGTGCTAAAAAGATGTACACCACTGACACTAAGTGAAGTACTTAGTGTGGACTTGCTCTTTCCAAAAGGATACTGGCAAGGAGATGATTTCAGTCAATAAAATGTGACAAATAATACAGAAACAACTATAAACTACATAAAACTATAGCTAAAATCTATTAATTCATTTCCCAATATCAAAACTACTTGACTAAATATTCTTCTACAAATGTTATTTTTAAGATTATTTTAAATTTTAAAGCAAATAAATGTGTTAGAAATATGCTGTCTTCTGCTGAACACTTACAATCTGTATCTTTTTCAATACTGACACAGCTCACAAACTAATCTTGTAATTTAATAGCCCAAACATCAAGAAATAAGGTGTACATGAAACTTTATTAATCCCTTTGGGGTTTTCTCTCCCATCTCCCACATAGCATGTTATGTTTTAAAAATGCATAAAGAAACAAACCTTCCAACAGCAAAAACTGTGAGGGCCACAGCTGAATTGGCTTCTTTGTGCTTTCTGTCATAAAGATTATTATCAATCATCAGTTCCCACATAATAGGTGCGTTCCAGGAAGTCTGAGTCTGAACATGTGGTCTGGCCCTGAAATGAGAAAAACAGAACAACTCATCATTATCACATTACCGTATTTTCCGGAGTATAAGTCGCACCAGCCATAAAATGCACAATAAAGGAGAAAAATCCATATATAAGTCGCACCGGAGTATAAGTCGCATTTTCGAGGGAAATTTATTTGATAAAATCCAACACCAAGAACAGACATGTCATCTTGAAAGGCAATAAAAATAGAATAGAGGCAACAACAGGCTAGTACGGTATGCTAAAGTTACATGACAAGAACAACGAACTGAGAACGTGCCTGGTATGTTAACATAACATATTAAGAGTTATTCAGATAACTATAACATAAATGACATGCTAACAAGTTTACCGAACCATCCCCAAATCACTAAACGCAATAAAATTTTCGTCCTCAGTGTCGCTGTAAACAGCTGGGCTAACTTCTTCTACCTCTCTGAAGGTAGAATAACACAGGCCTAGAGCGCCCTCTTGCGGTTTAGTGTGAAAATAA